>JBAMJR010000326.1:2645000-2732500 GCA_038501785.1 Myoxocephalus aenaeus
AAAAGCCAATTATAAGTATAACAAGATTACAATAGTTAATTCTTCTTAGCATTTTATGCTTTTTTTAGTGAGAAGATCAGGGTAGAAAGAGATGGGGAACAACATGCAACAAAGGGCCCCACCCTAGGAGACGGCTTAGCGCCTTAACCATTCATTTTCTTTATAATAATAACTTTATAATAAAGTATTAATAAACTAAATAATATATATAGATGAATAGTAATAATTAGTGTTGACAGTTCCAACTGTATTATTAGCCATTATGCAGTGAGTGGAACATGCTAATGTCGTGGCAGTGTTGGTATCTTAACCACATTTTTGTTAAAGTACGGGTAAAGCAAAATCTGAGATTTGTTTCTCAACACACACATCACTCATTACCTGCCCTCTCATGTGCTTGTCATGCACATGATAATTCTGCAAAGGTAGCATGCAGCAGTGAGATGTACAACATGTGGTATATATGGTTTTCAGTGTAGAAAAAAAGACTTGAGACTTAAAGCTGGGGTAGGCAGTTTTCTGGAAAAAGCAAAAAACAAACAAACGCCAGGATTTAATAAACAATCCTCCTGCACCTCCTTCTTTTATGTCCAATGTCCCGCCCACCAGACGAGCAGGGGCATATACATGTGCAATGGCAAGCTGGGAATCCAACTTCAGGCCGATGCAATCACGATATTGACACGTTTTATTGCATTTATTGTCAGACTCTCTTTTCGACTCTTTGTTGAGTCCGTCTTCCTTTTTTGGGTTGCTTTGCAGTGTAGGCAGTTGTTGTCAATGCTGGAAAAGCAAAGATTTCTGCAGGATTTGAATCACTGAATCAAAACTTTCACCCTCTGATGCATTTGTAGACCAGCCAATAGGAACACCCACTCTGAATAAACTGTGTCTCCCATCTAAAACCTGAAAACAGAGTTAGTTTTCTCTCGGACCACTTGGACTATATGCTGAAGGGATACCTTGGAATTTTGTCCAATAACACCGCGGAAAATAATTGCCTACTCCAGCTTTAAATAAAGACAAGCCGGTCTCTTTTTAAACATTTGAGCTCTCCTCCAAATTCATTCGTTGCTACATTCTTTAGATTCATCTAATCCCACAATTCACACATTAATACTTGAGCATTCCAAATGACTTGTGTCCAACCCAACGTGCGGTAAAGGAAAACTGACAGTAAAATAAACCTCATTCATGGAGAATCACTAACTTGTAACATCCTGAAGTTAGCTTTGGTAACACTGGTTGGGTCTCGTTGCTCCGCTGTCACTAATCCATGTCTCTTTGTCTACTCTCCTATCCTTCATCACAGAAAGGGCTAGATGAGGAGTGAAACTCTCAGACGGCCACCTAAGACCTGTGGGATCTCCTGTGCGGCGGTTCCCTTTGTCTTCAAAGTAATTCTGTAGAATAAAGAAAAAGTGCATTCAAATGAACGTGTAGAGTCCTCATTCATTCCAATCAGGCAGAATTCTCCACACTAACCTGGAGAGGTGTGTGTTAAATTCACCAGCTTTCACTTCATCACCCATGACAACTACCACCCAGTTGTAAATTACTTTCATAAGACATCAGAAGGGTTTGCATTAGAAAGGGTCACAAATGGATTAGGGTTCCTAAAGGTCACCCCTCTGAACTGACTTTCTTTTGGTGCAGAGTTTTTGGAGAATCCTAATAGTTTCATACATTTATGACTACATTATGACCAGGTTGACAATGTAGGGGAACAATATTGGCTGTATGTGAATATATTACACATCAGTTAGTAAAGGTCCTTTCCTGACCACAGCAATAAAACTGTAAATATATATGTGAATAGAATTTTAAAAAAGGGAAAGAGCAGCGACCCCTCCGAAGAATATGCTTCAGTGGAATATTATTCATGGTGGTCAAAAATGTAATTTCAGAGGTCTCTTCACCCTTGTCCATAATAAACCTACATATAGGGTAAACATGGGTTGTAAACATAATTCTATAGCAGTTAAATATCTGTTTAAAGGAGACCAACTTTTTATTGGCATTTAAAAACCCAAAGTGGTTGAACCCAGTCTTAAAATGACTTTACCCAGACCACACTGGAGAACAAGAGAATCCCAATGAACAAAAATAAAATTGTCTGACACGCTACCGTGTTAGTCTGTGCAACATGAGCAAGCCTGGAAGTGTAGTAATAGCACACACGGTGCACTTCAGATTATTTCTGATGAAGTTAATTAAAAAATTAAAAATCCATTGTGATACAGAATAATTTCCAAACATATCACCAAGCAGCATCATGTAACATGCAGTAAAACAATGTCACACTGAGTGTTGCAATCATTATAAACTAGACGATTTTATATAGTGAAACAGAATGAGAACATACAAAAAAATACAATAATATAACAATTAAACAAAATACAATATAAAAAAAAGCAGAAATAAAAGAAGTATCTAATTACAAAAAACGTAATCAGCTCTGTATACATAAAATCGACCTTCCAGCTGGAGCTAAGACAGGCTTACCGTACTTCATTCTCCAGCAGCAGCACAAGGACCGACCGGTGCTCGGGTTCTGACACTATCAGATGGATCCAAGTGAATCAGCTTGTTGAGCGCCGCAGGCTGACTTTGATCTCACGTGGCCCCGTCCTTCCAAGGATTTAGGTATTTGCAGAGAGATTACAAGATAAGACATAGAAAACATAATGTTATTCTTTGTCGTCCACACGCCAACATTAACAAATGAGCCAATGCTTGATTTATTTTCCTGCTGACCCTTTAAGACTCAACCCGTTAATGTCATTACCTCTGTGCTTGAGTATCACCTCCTCTGTGCCAACTGCTTAACACGTGGAACTGCGCTTCTTAGAAATACTTTGCGGCTAATTAACAGACAATAGTGTCAAGGTGACACTGTTGGCTCTTTCCATCGGGGAGTTTTGCCGCCAACATTATCGGCAGTACCTTAGAGGATTCTGGTTGCAAATCCGAGCCCAAAGAAGGGGATGAAAGCCAGGAAGGGGACATGAAACGGAGGAAGATTTCAGCTGGGATTTGGACAGCTGGGAATGAGAGTGAGTCCCACAATGTGAAAAGCCCACTCTGATCAACTGTCACAATGTCTCACACGGGCTGAGAATGGACAGATGGCTACATTCCATGAAACAAAGATTCACAGAAATCTATTTGTATGTAGTGCATGGATTCAAGCAACCACCATCTAATAATGACCTTCCATAATGGAATAACAATGAAACCAGTGGTGGAGAATAAAGGACGGCTTCTAGGTATATTCTTCAGTGCCATACACCTGTTACCCCTCATGACACCAGAGACAGCACTTCAGCTCTATCGCTGCCCTCAATCACAGAGAGAAACCAATCCAGACAAGAATCTCACAGGGTTATCTTTGTCCTCAAGGCCTCAAGGAAAAGGGAACAACGCCATGACGACACCACGGGACAAAGGGAGTCGACCTTGCGGGCCAGAGCGGTGATGAGTGATAACTCAGTGTGCCTGACCTTAGTGCTCAGTCTGCAACAGCTGTGGCGCTCAAAAAGAATCACGGGAGAGAGAGAGCAGATCGTGTTGTTTGTCTTCACATGTTAATGTGAAGACAAATGGATTGTTTGAAACTGTTACTTCTTTTTTTATTTACAGTTTTTTAGTTGTGGTTATCAAAACAAAAGTGGATCATATATCCCTTACCCAAATCTAAATATACTATATGACCATAACGGTTAATGTAATCAGTTACACATTACACATTTACGTTCAACATTAGTAAAATAGACTATAATATGTAAAATACCAAATAAAAGTACAATATATTCAATCAAACAAAGCTAAATAATGAAACTAAGACATCATACTCATCATATCTAACTGAATCAAGTCAGCACCTTGAATGACATGACATAAAATCATAAACTCTTATGATTTACGTGAATAAATCAAAAGCCTGTGCCTGATCCACACAAAGGGGGAGCCCTTCCTTCTCTTTGTGCCATGTATTGTCACAAGGTGAAAGCAACACACAGCAGCAGTATACCCTGTCCAATTAGGAGAAGGCTTTCTTTTTTATATGCAACCTTATTCCAAAAATACATCCCATATTTGGTGGATAAACAACCTTTATTATTGGAGAGAGTGCTGCTGTCTGCTCATCACTTCTCTTGATTAAAGGTGGAGAGTCAAAGGTAAGAAAACAGTAATATCAGTAATATCAGTGATATGGAATTGGACATATTTTAGTATAAAGTTTTAGTAATGCTTAAGTATCAGAAGTATATCATGGTATTTGGTGGTGGTAACACAAGATGATGGAATGGAAGTTTTCATGGAATTATGTTTTGCCATGTTTGAATAGCAAGTCCCTGACTGACCCTGGTGTCCTTTGAACACATAGGTAAAAACACACACTTTGTATTTGTATTATATGGAAAAATATTCCATCATCACAACAATATGACTGACAGTACATTTTGTTTATTTATGTACAGTAGTTGACATTTAATTGATACATGATTAAGATGGGTTGGGCATGTGGTGTTATGATGTGGTGTGTATTGTGTTCCGGTTTTATTTTGAAGGTCCTTGCCTCTTGTGTCCTCTGTTCCTCTGCACTTCCTGCCCCTCTGATCGTCTGATTGTCTGCCCTGTCTGCTAATTGTTTCCTGCTGTGTCTAATCACCGCCCCCTCCCCTGTGTATTTAAACCCTGTTTGTCTTGTGCCTAGTGTGGGATTGCACTGTGTGTTTGTCCTGTCAGATTCCTGGGTTTGTCCTGTCAGATTCCTGGGTTTGTGTGAGTCTTGTTTTTGGATTGCTATTTTGGTTTCTTGCTCCTTTTTTCCCTCTCGGCCTGTTGGAGGCTCGTCCTTAGTTTTTTGTAAATAAATATTCTTTTTTAACTGTTGCATTGGCGTTTGGGTCCTTTCTCGTACCCCACCCCGTAACATGTGGTCCTAAAAAGGTACTATAATTGGAACTGATTGAACTGGGATTATGTCATTCAAAACTGGTATTAATTAATTATTTTTCAGGCATCTTGTTACTGGGGCTGAACAAGTCGTCCAAACTAGGACCGTTCCTCCACCAGAGAAAGTCTTAGTCGGTTAACACTCAAACAAATCTGTCAACTAATCGATGAGTGAACACTTTACATCTTGTATATACCAGAGATGTGCTGGTAAGTTTCTTTAAAAAAAAAAGTAATTTAGCATGAAAAAAGTAACACAAAACAACTAATTGACCAAATAAATCTTCATGGACTAAGACCAAAACGACTGATTACTACAAGGGGCATTATTGTTGCATAATTGCTTGTGACAGCCCGAGAGTCCACCTTCTGTTGCACTCACAAATTCAACCTGTGCACCTTTGGTAAATAAGCATTGTTACTTTTTAATAACCAATAAATGCAATTAACACCAGCGCAAACCACATCGCTGTTAGTTGGCTTTTAAAGCGTGATGTTGGGCTCAGTGGCCGATGATCGTCAGCCATCAGTGATGGACGACATCATCGTTCATCGACATGACCCTAGTACTATCTACTTGTCCTTATTTCACTTGTGGTATGCTGATGGCTTATGTATTGCATGGAAAGTTGTGAGCACTGTTGAACAGCCATTCAGAATGTATGATGCTGCTTTATGTACATAGTAATACGATCATAAATAATGTCTAAAACTTTGTAAATCTGTAACAGGTTGAAAGATGGGCGACGCTACCATGAAGGAGTTTGGGGCCACTGCTTCTTTTCTGAGGAAGTCAGACAAAGAGCGCCTGAAGGCCCAGACCTGTATATTTGACATGAAGAAGAGTGCTTTGTTCCTCCCCCTGAGGTTGAGTACGTCAAAGCTTCCATCATCAGTTTCGAAACTGAACGTGGAAAGGTAGATACATGTTAGCTGACGTACATATTACTGGAGAGGCATTTGGTTCGGTTTTGGTTGGTGTGACTGTAAAATAATTGTTCTTTTGTAGACTGTCACAGTGAAGGAGTGCGATGTACACCCTCAGAACCTGCCAAAGTTTGATAAAATTGAAGACATGGCGATGTTCACCTTCCTCCATGAGCCTGCTATGCTGTTTAACCTCATAGAGCGTTACGCAGCGTGGATGATCTACGTAAATTGAGGCAAATATTGTACCACTCATCTATAGTACAACTACATGGTCCATTCATATATCAATGGGTGATATAATATCTTTTAAAAATGTTTGATTCTTCTTTCTCATCCTCACAGACCTACTCGGAGCTCTTCTGTGTGACCAGCAACCCCTACAAGGGGCTGCGGGTGTACAACCAAGAGGTGGTTGTTGCTTACAGAGGAAAGAAGAGGACTGAAGACAACGTAAAACCATGTTCACTCAGGCTGATATCATTATGTGAGTGTCTAAAAAGTAAAAAAAGATTTGTGGTTTCAAACTATTTGTCTTCTAGAAGGAAATATAAACTACTCCATGTTCACATACTTCATGTGTTATCATTAGACAGGTGAATACTTGACTTTCCCAACCTCCTTCGGCTGATGTGGCTAGAGTAATTCAGCAATAAAAGAAAGGCTCTGCCGAACAAATTCAAATACAATTACTATTTAAGTTATTTAAATTTTGAACACTTTTTACGTCTTGTTAGTGATGACTTCACAAGAAAACCCTGATGCAATAATGCAACCACATCTTTTTTTCCTACAGATGTTCAGTAAGAGGGCATCATACTGATTACTACCATACTACCATTAGGACACTCGACTATATCCATATCTATCTGTATACATAGGCAAGGGACACTGGTTTACCAATGACACTGGAATCTCACAGTATTGCGGTTTCAATCTTAACAACCCATCTAGGGCGTCAGGTTACCGTGTTTTGGGTATAATTCAACCTCTTACACCTCCCTCAATTACATTTATGGTTTTTAATTGTTTTAATTGTCTCACTGCCAATCATTATTGGGTTGGTTGTAAGCCGATGTGTTGGCCAGCCCCGACACTTCAAAAAGAAGAGCATGAAATGTTATAGAAATTGTGACCAAAGGCACTTCGCTCTCTGTCAGGTAAGCACAACTTCAAACATACAATATTATTACAGATTAAGTGAAATTTTGACATATCAGCAAATTATTTAAATGCATTGCAGAAAACTATACTAAACTACACGTACGTATATACGAATATATTCAAGTAAGGCCACTTGTATTAAATACAATATCTGATAATTATCACTTTTAGCAGACATACTGTAGAAGTCAATATCACTATATTTTCACATATTGCAAGATTTCATAAAACAATCATATTTAATGAGCACAAACTGCAGATGAGCATATGTCACAGGGATATTTCCCACACTTACCTCTATATTACTGAATGAATGAGCAAAATGCATCAAAGTGTAAAGCTCTTCAAACCCTACCGTTTCTGCTCTCTCTGTTTCGTGCAGTGTTCAGTGTTCATCAGCAGAAGACAGTTAATCTCGAGGATTCTTGCAGATCTGAGCACCAACGCACCCCCCACTGCTCCACTGACTTCAGCGTCTGAATGGAGAAGGTAAGACAAAAGAAGGACACATGGAGGCATGTCCGGTACTCAAGTGACCCTCAGTAATCAACAAGCAGGCTAACAATAGCGACCTCATCTGAAAGCACAGCTGGCTCACATTTCAAACTTAAGAGAGACAAGGTGCCTCACACCTTCCCTTGTGTGAGCGCATGTGATTGCAGAAGGTACAAGGACTGAGGACAGCTGGGAATGGGACCTTTGGCAGAGGACTGAGTTAGTGAGTTAGTGAGCCACTAAGGCCTGGAATAGATAAGAGCTATGTGAAGAAGTTCAGACCTGTGGCAGGAAGGAAACACACTGTCAACATGTTGCATGTCCACTGTATGGAGGACGCTCTCACTAACTTACTGTTGATACCTTATCGTCAGGCCAGGTTCAATGGCAGGGATTGGTACATCAGGAGGACATTGAGTCACAACTGTTAGTGATATGCCGCTTGAATGGTTATCGATTGAGAATGTGTGTCACACACACACAATATGTGTCGGTGAGTAAAGAAGACAGAAAGCTTATTATTTGTCTTAACCCTCCTGTTATGTTCTTTTCTTAGGGACAGCAATGATGTTCCCAGTTCAATGTGACCCGGTGCATGTTAAGTCATCCAAAAGTTGGAAAGAAATCCTAATAAATATAGTGTGTGTATATACAGTATATATATATATATTTTTATATATATATATATATACACACACACACACACACTTTTGTTTCTGTTGCTTATGTTGTCCTACAGTAAGCTGCTGAGTAGTATGCATCTGCAGAGTGATACAGATACTACAAAATAGTATCTGTATTTCTTGCACAGTGGTATGGTTAGAAAGAGTGTGCTTGCGTCTGAGATTGGGATGAAATAGGGTGTGTGTGTCACTCTGTCAGTCTATTAGAAATCCTATAGTACCATATTTATTAGGAGAGACATGAAAGATGTGAGAAGATAAGAAACATAGTTTAGTTTGGAAAGTGTGGTTCACGTGGGGTGATGGGCACATAAACGCAGGATAGAGATGGGTTCCCATAACAAACACCTGATTTGTTGTTTGAAGTTTGTAATGTGTGTGTGTGTGTGTGTGTGTGTGTGTGTGTGTGTGTGTGTGTGTGTGTGTGTGTGTGATGTGGTGAAACATGGTGGGAGGGAGTAAGAAAGACTGTCTCACATTTTCAAATTGGTCTAAACTTGACACTTCTGACCCCTTATAGCCTCCACTTTCACTGCTGGGTCAAATTGTCCCGAACATCATCTCTAATATCAACTTGCAGGGGGGCTTGAGAAAAAGAAAAAAAGAATATATATATATATATATATATATATATATAATGTATTTTTACATAGATTACACTAATTAAGGCAAGCAGAAAACGTGTCATACAGAAAAAGTAAAAAAAAATGTAAGGCCATCCCTGGCCAACACCCAGCGGGAACGTGTCTGACTTATTACCGAGGATACGAACACAGCTCCTACTGCAGGTGTACAGAGACCGGATGGCCCGTTGCAACGCGTCCGGCACCCCATACTCCCGCAGCACCCCCCACAAAAACCCCCGAGGGACCCGGTCGAAAGCCTTCTCCAAGTCTACAGAGCACATATAGACTGGTTGGGCAAACTCTCAGGACCCCTCCATTAGTCTTGTGAGGGTAAAGAGCTGGTCCACTGTTCCAAGGACCGGGACGAAATCCGCACTAAATGGGAAATCATCTTTATAATATTCATAAAAACAATTCTCAAGGCTTTAGTTTTGAGTCCTGGTTTCTTGTGTTGTTACCCGTGTCATATGGCTGTACAGTAAATGATTGGCGGCCTCTTGCTGATGCTGAATTACCCGTCGCTGCTCCTCTCCGTGTGGAAACGTCCCGCCCTGCCGTGCGTCACTATCCTCGGTGCCACGGAGGCAGCCAGCAGGAATGTCACAGGTTATCTTTGGGCTCAAGGATATGGCAAGGATAAGAAGCAAGGACACTAGCCCCTTTTTCAAACGTGGTGGCAATCCTGACTTATGAAATACAGTCATGAATACGTTTGCAAAATGCTGGTGCTGCTGGCACATTGTGTCGAGTCCTCCTCGTCTCTACAGAGGCTGATTTAGGAATAAAAAAAAAAGTCAAAAGGTCTTGGAAGTTACTGTACCAACCCCAAATTCTGAAGATCAATAGACAAATGTCCGAGTGTTGCGTCATTCTGGGAAGCTAAATATGTAATACTTCTAGTTAAATAATGTTGTATTTTATAAAAGATTGTTTTCTGGTCATAAAAATATAATTGTAAAGTATGTCATAAAATTTTTATAATATAATGTCATAATAAATCTAATACAGTTGTCCTGAAATGAAATAATATAGTACGTCATAAAAATGTATAATTAAAAATAATAAGAACAATAATGATATAGTGTGTCATAGAAAATGTCAATAGTATTGTTTGTCATCACAAAATAAAGTAGTATACACATGTCATAGTATAGTAAGTCATCTCCAATGTAATGTAGTTTTTCATACAAATAACTAAATATAATATGCCATAACATACTAATATAGTATATCATAAAACATACACAAAGACAATGAGTTTGGGTTGTGAACAGTTCTACACATCAGAAGGAGGTCCATACAGATACAATAACCACACAACATGAGGACACAGGAGATAAAGGAGAATATAAATAACACAACACTGATATATCTTTTGCTTATCTTTTTTATTTTTTATTTCATGATTAATATTCACATCACTGGTTAACAATGAATCACAATGAACATCTCTTTCATACCAAATATTCAGAATTGAAGGAGGGGTGGGGTTGGGGGGTGAGCTCTATCTAACAGGACAGATGCCTCTAACAACCAGCAGATTGTTTGTTGTCTTCTGCATGCTCTTGCTATGGTGTCGTGCCCTACAGAATAATACAGCGCACACCACATTGGCTCCACCACGGCACTGAAAAGCATGTTCTGAACATGTTGCTAATAACGGCGACCAGAGTACAGCAGGTAGGACCGCAAAAAGACAAATAAATCTCATTAACAAATCCGGTCTAATAAATAGAATAAATACAATACGTATCGTCTACAGAGTGGTATTAGAGCTCTAGTCTGCGTGGTAAAGGTCAGGAAGGGAAACCACTTTTCAGTGCTGTGATGCTGAGCAGCCTCTGTAGGTGGGAGACACGGCGAGGAGGCTCCAGGTGCATATCTACCAACACGCCCTTTTGCTTATGCAACCTTTTATTCCCCAGTTACATTTCAGGCAAGTAGCCGTCTCTCTTAAAGGTACAGTACAGGCTCCAACTTGCTGTACTCATTGATTCAACCTATGCTTTAGAAAAAAGAAAGTTTAACCAATTGTCCAAATGTTTCCGAAATTTTCTTGTATTATCGACGCCGAGAACATCCCATAATTCAGTTCCCGTGTTGGTAGGTATGTCGAAGTGCCTATATAGGAGCTGTCTAATACACAACATTACATTCTACCACATGCCAAAAGACTAAGTCTGGTTAGTCTAACGGGGAGGGGGGTCTGCGAGAGAAAGGGCTGACCAGTGTGTGTCAGGTGTTACATGTACAGCAGTGCATTCCAAAAGCCCCAAGCTTTCCGTTTTCAACAAACTCAGCTTCGCCAAACCGATTCTGAGGCGCGGTTTACTTAGTGGCTCCACGTTTGTTTTTTGTTTTTCTCTGTGATGCTCGGTAAGTCACATGAAACCCGACACACATCTGCTGCCTCCCTTCCTGCCCATCGAGTTTTGGATCCGGGCAAATAAGTGTTTTATTTTTCTCGTGTGTGACCTATCTTCCAAAAACAGAACAGACAAACCTCATACACGTACTCGTACATCTTTCACCTTTAATACATTTTTAAAAACATTCTTGAGACTTCAGCAGCCCTTTTTCTTAGCGGGGGGAAGAAGAAAAAAAGGCAAGACTCTGAAACAAAAGAAAAAGTACACTTAACCTCCTTTTGCTTTTCAATCTTATAATAATACCATTATTAAGCTTAACGGTAACAGGTTTATGAATGTCAAAGCTCATCTGTCAACATCCACAAGACCCTGTTAAGAAGTACGATTTTTTTTCTTCATTTTAATTAATTTGAGTTAATTCTGGAGTGATAAAAACATGGTGGAGACTATATACAGGGGACAGTGTGAGACACTAGTGGAAGGATGGTGTTCAAGCTATACGTGGGGAATCCAACAGTTGTGAACAGACATCAGAGTGAATCTGGTTATTACCTTTTGTCCAAGCCTAATCATATGCTCTATGATTATATGAAGTATTAACTTGAAGGGTTGAGGGGGCCCAGACAGGAACCAGACAGCTGCATGTGCTATTGCTCCAGCACCCAGCATGTAAAGTACAGCCCGACCCATACTACAGTTTTCAGGGTAGATAACAAATATTGATTTAAAAAAATTTGGATGATGACGTATGGACTTTGCTGGTATTCATTTTTCATGAGGATCAATAAAATTGCAGCCAATATTTGCACTGAGCCAATAACACTCCAACACACTTTTCTCGTGTGCAGCTATTAGTCGTGTCTTAACAAATCCACGACAGCGATCTGCTTTGAGCTAACGCTGGCCGAAACCGACCCGATTCTCACGTCAAGTCACACACATCTTCTTACGCAACAACTGAAGATTCATGGCATCTGTGCATCGCCCTGGTGGCCCGGCAGTTTAAGATGGTGACCATGCCCATGGCCCTTTGTTACATGTCATCACCAGTCTCGTTTCCAGAGAAAAGGAATACGATATTTTTCTGTTTAAATGTAATTTCACTACGCCTTTATTTTAATCCCACAGAATTACAAATACAATTTAAAATTTAAAAAAATTGTATATCATGTGTTTTCATATAATCTGTATCATTCTCCACTATCAATAGTAGCTGTCTGGTTAATGTCACTCACTTCCTGTGGAACCAAAACTAGCAATGCTTTCAGACTTTAAGTGCATCTTTTTGATCTCATCTGTTTTTCCGATCGAGGGACGAATCTCAAAGTTTTAGATGCTTTTCTTTAAGTGTCTAAAGCATTATATTGCCTGATTGGTATCTTTATTTTTCACATAACGTACTTAACACTTCACTGTTGTAGGAAGAAGACGATCACGGTTATTTGAATAAAGATGCTACATTCCAAATTCAGAGCATAGCTGATCTATGATTGAGGGATTGCCTCCACACGGCTCTCAACATGGCGCAGTTCAGTGCGGCGGCCGTTAGCGAGCCAGTGGGGCGAAAGTGACTTCATTCTCTGCTCAGATTGATGTTACTCCACTATATCTTGACATATGCATAATTTTTTTTAAGTTTTAATGCTCTAAATGAGATTGAGTGAATGAGAAAAGGATCTGGTAGCGGTAGCTTTGATGCTAGTCTTCTCAAAACGTATCAAATGAGACTGATTCAAAGCTCAGCGTCGCTCCTTTAGCTGACTATAAACTGAAAGCGCTTGTAGCTCGGTCAGAAAGCAATAACCAGTGGACGTTGACAGGACCAGCACGAGGGCGGACAGGAGAGTTGATGGTTAGACCGCCGTGGCCACAAGCACAACACCGATAACCAACGTTCCACTAGAATCCACGAAGCCAAAGACAAAGGGAGTGCCCATGTGCCATTCAGCACGCACAACATCAGGCCGGCCCGTCACATGGCAACACACTAACACTAAGCCTCCAACACACATTAAGACGACAACTTGCACAAATCACTGTCGACACCTCAACGTGTTTCCATCCCGTTTGTTCTTCTATTCCTCGAAGACAGATTCACATCATTGCTTCCACACATGTCTATTTACTTTCAGGCAACTCATGGACATGGTGATTTGGAGGGTACACACACAATTAAATATGCTTCAACGGGGCTTTTAGTTGTCTAGTCTTCGTTGCTCACTATTGGATCACTTGCTCTTTGATTATCATGACTTTATCTAACTACCAAGACTGCTCTGCTCCCCAAAGCGAACATGTACAGTGCACAATACATTTTTGAGTTTGACGGGGAACTGTACATAATTCATAGGATTTTGGTGGTATTTTGTGATTTCCAGATACAATAATATCGAGTGGCCATCAATGAGAACAGCATGAAACTGGCCTGAAGCTTCTCTAATGGGGATGGAAGGTTTCTCAGTCGGCCTTTGTTAGGTCTCAGAGCCAGACTATCAGTGTTCTAGAGGCTGAGCAGCGCTCTCTACAGGATGGATGCAGTAGTAACACTTCACACATCTGACAACTACAGCAGCACCCCACCAACACGTCACCACTCCATAGTGATAGCGGAGACCCGTCCCCGGCACAATGCATAGAACTACAGCCAGTAGAGAGGGCGGCGCTCCGTGAGGAGCAGCCGCTCCGACTCATTCCGTGACACACGACAACGCTTTCGTTCTGGAAGTCAAAGTCACATCACAGTGTCGTTTTTTGATAAAATGCATTTTGCACTGAATTTAGGGGATTTCCTAGAACAATACAAACAAAGTTTTAAAGTTTAATTTAAGACATTTAACAATTGTGGAAAAAGAGAAAAAACAATCCCTTTCTTATCGCCCATTGATTTAGATTTGCTCCATCAGTGAGTGCACTGCGACCATTTTAATGGTCCCTGCTGCTCCTTCTTGGTTCTGCCTTTGCTGAAATACTGCTGCATTCATGGCATTTTGGAGCTGGGCAGTTCCTCCTATCCAGTGTAGTAAAATAATTTATACGTCATATTTAATTCTTCTTTTTTTTACCTTTGAGAATTGTAGGATTTTTTGAAATTATATCCAGTGTTATCCTATACAAAACAAACAACAACAACAAATGCTGGGAAAAAAGTAAATTTTTTTATAAAAAATGCATTTAAATACCTATTTACTTCAATCTATTTACACTACAAATGAGTAAAATATAAGCTTGAGATGTAAAACTTGATCATCATGTTACTGTGCAGTCGTCACCTCAGGAGGCTTGGTACCAGAGTTGGCTCAATTTACTAGACGCTCTCTAGTGAATTCATCTGCCACCGAAATGTTGCAAAGAAAATGTCAACTTCAGACTTGCCATGAATGTAACAATATTCCCTTTTAATTGACACTCCGTCCTGCAAGTGAACTCCCATCACACCCTGGTAACCTCTGTGGTCGTCCTCTGTCTCTGTCGTGTGTGTGTGTGTGTGTGTGTGTGTGTGTGTGTGTGTGTGTGTGTGTGTGTGTGTGTGTGCGTGCGCGCAACAGGAGGTGCTCCCAACTAAGATCACTGTATTGCTGTCGGAGTGGACCACGAGACAAGGATGCGGACGAGAAGGAGGCGGGAGAGGTGAGCCCATGATGAAAATGTCACACAATGATTACGAGAGGGACGGCACATCGACACGAATCATCATTGTTGTGAGGACATCAGCGTAGACCACCAGAAACACGATAAGGAGTGGCTTCCATTAATAGAGTTTTTTTTTATTTCAGGGTGCTTTTGTGTGTGTGTATTACAACGTGTGTACATGTGCTGATTTCTGTTTGTTTAGATGTGTGTGTGTTTGTGTGTGTGTGCATGCACACCAACAAGCATGTGTGTGCTTTCCTGTATACATCTGTGCTTGTGTGTCGGTGTGTCTGGATCTCACAGAGAGGATTCTTAGACGCACCGGCTAGCGGGAGGACTCAAAAGAGGGTGTGGCTCTGTAGCCCCACCCTCTCTCCACTAGGGGTGAACCAAATGACCAGGAAGTACCACATTTGCGCGAGAGAGAGAGAGATGGCACTCACTGTCTGTCTGTTATGCCACGCAAATGGTAGTATGAGTTTATTTAGAAATAAAGTTTATGGGATCTTTTGCTCAAGGTGCTTTTTTTTGACAGTTTTTCTGTAACATCCACAGTAGTTTGTGGACTTGTGCTACGAGACCAGGACTGATCTAAATCAAAGTGTTACAGGTTCAGCAGTAGGTTGTCACACTCAATATGGAGACCTGTTGTATTAATAAAGTATGTGGCTTTAGCAGCTGGGTGACGTGGGGTTAGTTGGACAACAATGGCAGCTAGCTAGCTAACTGCTAAGAACCTCGCAAGCTGAAAACATGCAAGCCTTTCCTTCTCCTTTCTATTGACTCTGCATTGTGCGGTTTACTCCCCAACAGCAAATTAGTGTGTCAAAGTTCACTAACTTGAACTTGATGTAAGAATTTGTGGTGAGCGAAATCACAGATCATGTCAATTCTATTGTAACAAATTGATCAAATTGCGCGATTTCGTGGGCCTTTATCCAGCAGCCTGTGTGACATGATGGTTGACGCCGTCCGCAGCAACATTCGGTATAACGTGCACTGACGCTTTCATGCTGACTAAAAGGTGCTGCAGCTAGCAATTGAACGAGTTAGGTAACGCTTATCCTGAAGGGTTAAATACTCCTTTTCAAGATCAGACTCTTCAAGGTTAAATACTGTGATCTCAACTCCTTCGGCTTCAAGATCAAATACCAGTGTTCAATTCTTCGTGAGCCAAGGTGAGAGAAGCCCCATCACTTTTCACCTCTTGCTGACTCTCATGCACTAATCACATCATTAAATGATGTTTCCAATGGTGGAAAAAGCCGTCTGCTTTATTATGCTTCTACATTTCTGTACTATACTGTCATTCAATTAAACTTTTCTTGAAACTTAAAACAGAAATCGTCTGACATCCCAAACGTGACTTTCTGTGATGACTTTCTGCACTGATTTGGAACTCCCCCTTTGGCTCCGTTGCCAAACGTCTCAGATTGTATCCTCTCTACTCCGCATAAGCTCCTGTCCTCTGCGCTGATCACTGCTACTGGTGAAAATGAAGAAGCATCGTTGTAATACGTCTGTGTGAGCCACACTGGTGCAATAATACAGAGCGATGTACTGGGAGATAATGTTTAATGTGTGGGCTGTAGAATTACCTATGGTGCGACAACGTGCACCATAGGTAATTGCTGTAGATACTGTAGATTTGGAAATAACTGGTGGCTGGCTGGGAGGCTGGAATGTGTTGATTTAAAGCAGACTTGCCAGGTCTTCTGCTGGTTAGTGTGGTCTAAGTGGGGCTAATGGGACATAAGACTGGAGGTGGGGCAAATGTCGCGCTGCTAACAAGGTTTGACGATCAAAGTGGTTTTAAATTGTCTGTAGGAGGGACCATAGATTAGCCTGTGTTAAAACATTATAAGACTCATAGGTGGAAATATTGTAAGACTAGCTATGTTCAATACACTCTATTAGCATTGACTACAGTAGTGGGTTTATTGCATTGGTGTTGATCAATTTGAGGTTTAAGTCCTCTAAATCAGTGCTTACGAGGGAATTTGATCAGCCGAGAAGCTGGCGGAGCCCCACACACAGAAACACAGACAAACAGGAAGTGCTCTTCTCTGTGGTAGGCGGGGCCAAAGGTCAACCGTTGAGAGGTCAAAGGGCAGGGGTTGGTAGCAGGAAGCCAGCAGGCGGAACCCCCAGAGAGACACAGAGAGGCGATCGGTCAGTTCGGTGCTGCGGTGGGCGAGATGAAGGGCGGGGCCAAAGGGAAGTGACTGCGCCGTGGTAGGTTGGTTGGTCGGTCGGTCGATTGGCAGGTCGGCGAGCGCCATGCGTGTCCCGCCAAAATCTACTGGTCACTGGGACTCAATCTGTTGGGGTGAAAGAAATGGAATTGAGAAATGAGAAATTGAAAAAGTTAAAGAGGATGAGAGAAGGAGAGAAAAGTGATACTGAGACGGGTTGGAAACTTCCTGAGTCTCAGTTTAACAGCCAGATGGTGTGTTACTTTAGCTCACAGGCTGCTACAGTCGGCAACCAGGTTCATATGAATTATGGGCCAAATTATAAACCATTCCTGTTTTAATTGTATTAGCACTACAGCCATCCATCAATTAGACCAAGTTTGGAAACCGCATCAGGTGGCAGAAGTCTGTCGTCCCTCTGAACTCAGGGAGTCTTGAGGCCGGCTGCAGTGCCAGAGATGAATTTATCCCCTGAGACCGGCTAATCTTCAGTCTGTAGGTCTCTCCATAATTTCATTTAGCAGCAAAGTGTCTGCTATTTTTACAATCACTCTCCATCAGACACGTAGCGCAGACCAGGTAAACATGCACGCACAATATTTCTTTCTTGTCAAGTGTGTCTGTATTTGCTGAGCCCCTCAACAGCGATGGTCCTATCACAGCTAAGCAACCGTAACTAGCCATGTCAGGTCTGTCATGTTGAAGCGGTGTAAGAAGGGTTGTGGCAAGAGCAATGCTCCGTGTCTGAAGGGTTACAGTGTACGTGTATAAAAAGGATTACAAAATGGGCCCTGACATTTGCTACATGCCCAGCTAACTAGTTTAATACCTACAGGTATTTTTTCCAAATTGGCTAACTGTATCATTACAGTTAATATTGTAATATGTTTTACATTAGAAAAATATCTGTATAGGATTAGTATAACTAGCTCTGCCGTACAATACAAGAACAGCGCTTTATCCTTCTAAGTGGATCGCCAGCAGGTGAGGATGCTAACCTTTGCCTCGGACATGTAGCTTTAGCCTCCGTCTTTTAGCATGATATCATGCATGTAGGCATTATGTATATTTTGAGAACATTTTACAGGACGTTAAAGCTTGTGGTTAAAGAAAAAAGTGAGCAAACATTTAAACTGGAGACAGTTTTAGCATGAGCCTAGTCTAGCTAGTGACCGACGCGTTCTCCCTCCCTACTCGCATGTCCAAGGCTGCCTCTAGTGGCTGTAGTAATTATGACGGGAGTAAAGGAGGGAGTCAGGTGACGCAGTATGAAGTGCCACAAAATCTGCGTAGGGAGGAGAACGTTGTTCGTTTCCCGTGTGAAACCAAGTTACCGTTGACTTATTTTAACTTATTCATGTATATTAACTTACGTAACATTCTCAACTTTCATCATGTACGTAACATAGTTATTAAACATACTTATTAACTTAACCCTTTAAAAACCGGGTGCGAAAATCCCCCTGCGCCTATTATCAGACAAAAAACAACAACATATTATCTCCGGAACCACATCGTTGTTTAACTTCATTTAAATTACTACAATACCGCAACCCTTGTGAGAAGAGACATCTGGTGTGAAACATAATTCAAGTAACCGTTAAGTTTAAGTATTTACGTAAACTAAATTTTTTAACTGAACGACACAGTTTTTTGATTGAAACTCCTTTTAACACCCAAATGCTGTGTTCTAGTATGAATTGTGGTGCATATTCCGATTCTTTAGGTCCTAATCTTTCCAAAGAAGTGTCTTATTAGTATGTGGGCTGTTGTTAGGGCACCATAATACAGTTTGAAAAACTCGGTGACCACTCAAGGAGGCATTTTTGAGAAATCTTGCTCATATCGTGCTGGATGTTCATAAAATATCTTTTAAAAGTGATTTTTTTGCAGATATACATTTTTTTGAACAAATACATACAATAAACACAAGTATTGGAATTAATTTGGGGTTCCTACGACGACTCAAACATAGGGGAAAAGAAAAAAAAGCCTAGAGCCGAAATTGGTTCAACCTTACGAAGCTTTGTTTGAATTCACAACGCTAACGTAACGTTAGAACACTAACGTTACAGATAGTAACAACCATCACTAACGTCGGGTATATTTTACCCGATATAATGTACCTGATAAAAAATACTTATTATTAAAATAGTATTTTTTTATCAGGTAAATAAAATGAAAAACACGTATCATGCAGGGACCCTAAAAAAAGGCTCAAAATCGGGTATAACGTTTTGGAATCGTCAATGAAATATGATTACAAATATAAATAATGGAACTATGAACTTGTCCTTTGGTACACATGTTCCTGGGACATGTGAGCCTTGAAAATCACCCAAACACGTGCCTGTTGAGAAAAGAACAGGGATTGGAGCAGAGAGACACGCCCACTTCAATAACGTCAGTGAGCAGCATGAAGCTACACAAGGACAAAAGCAACACAATGAAAATAACGTAACCACAATCACTCGGGTAGAAATCACTCAACGTTAGTGTTCTAGGGTTAAGTCAATTGGACTGCCCTGCGTGTTGAAAAATGATGCTAAAATCTTCAAGCAAAAGTAAGTTGGGGGGGCGGGGCTTAGTGTGCAGTCATTCGCTACAATCACAGACGTGCATGCCAATGCTTTTAGAACTGATAGTGTGTGTGTGTGTGTTTACACCCACTTGTCTCAGTGACGCGTTTGTCTATGCTATGCTCCCTCAGTCCGTCTCCCCCGAAAGGGGTGGGTGTGGGCTCCTTCACACCGTTCTCCTTGGCAACACCTCCTGGTGCTGTTGCCTTGACAACGCCCGCCGGTCCTGTTGTCGGAGCGCCACTTGGGGGTGACGATATCTTCTCCTCTGTTTTCTCCTCCTGTGGCCAAATATAGACACACAAGGGCAGGGACACACAACACAGACAGACACACACAGACACACAGTGAGGATTTATTAATAGTGTCATGCTGCCACACCATCATGTGGCGTCGGCCAGTAAAAGCACAGTGAGCCAGAGAAGGTAACTGATAAAACGAGTGATGCATTAAAGCTTGACCTTATGTCCGTTGGTCTGCTCGTTGCCTGGCCCCACGTTGTCCATGGATCCAATCTTAGACTTAGCTTTAATGTTTTGCTTATGGGACTCGATCTTCACATCACCTCCACCTGAGGTAAAACAAAAAAAAGGGAAAAAAGAAGAAGGTTAGGATGAGAGTTGAACTAGAATCATGAAATAGAGAAGAACAGAAGTAAGACGTCCCACCTGGCTTATATTTGATGTTGTCCTTTGAGCCACATTTGGACGTCACTTTGCTCAAATCAACCTTCTTGTGCAGGATCTGCACCTGGAGGGAGGGGAGGGGGGGAGATCACGATGTAGCCGCTTCACACAAAGTCACAAAGAGGCCACATCCAGTGCCATGCAGCTACACTTCAGTGTCCACTCTGTCCACTTCAGGAAATCCTGGTTGTTAACATGCACCTGGTGCAGTAATAAAGAGGACGCAGTCTGTACAATACGGTGGTGTATGTGGGGGAATGGACACAACACAGCGGATGCTGGACTCCCTACCCTCAAACTGTGACCTGTGCTTTTATGTGTCGCAAACGAGGCTGCGTGCATGCTTATGAATCCACACAGGGTTCAACTGGAGGAGGCGAGGACCCAGTTATGAGAACGACGCCCCGTCGCGACAGCTGATGCGGATGGATTTTGAGAGGCGGTGCACCTGCCTGACAGCGTGTGATGAGAGCAATCCATGTACATGTACAGGAGGAGAGCGGTCGGCCGACTGTGACCTTCAAATTGTGTGAGCAAACAAAACGTGATCGGTTTCGAGAATGGCCGATTGACATTAGAGCTCCGCCTCATTAGAGGCTGCTTGGACAGGTTCTAATATGTGTCATCTGATTTTTATCATACAAACACGAATATTTGAATTCCTAACAGCTAATCTAAATATTCATGATGTCATTTTCTGACTGAGAAACAGACCCAGGACTTAGTAAAGAACATTTGAATGTTGGTGAACATGTATATGTGTTTAGCATACTGCAGTACATACCCATGAATTGGTTTTGTACTGTGATATTACTACCTTATAGGATTGTGTATTTATTTATGTGGAACAAGCATTACGAAATAAGTTTTTTTTTACCACATAGATGTATGGAGCAAATATATAAAGTTTCTTTTAAAGGGGAACTACACCCATTGGCAAACTTAAAATCCTGTTATTCCTATGGTCCAACACAGTCCAAAAATATTAGCAACAACTCTCTTCCAAATCCAAAAACTAGAGTGTTCATCTATAATATATTGGGAAATATGTTATGAATGACACCGTTTCACAAATGAGATTACTACAATAGAGTTACGCTCATTTGGGTAGAAAAAAGGAAAGACAATCAGTCTCCCATTAATTGTCTCTGGAGCAGCTCCACACTATACTTGATGATGTCACACGTTTGAGACTTCCTGCTCTGGTTTCTGGCTTGTAAAGAGAGCAGCTCATGTTCACAATATTGATTGAACTTATTGGAATTCTTCTTTTAGGTGGTGTTCCGCTTTAATATTTCATGTTTTGCGCATGTGTTTTTATTTTAACATATCGTCACCTTCCTAAAATAATGGCCCAAGTAATTTTTTCAGGTTTTTCAGAAAACACAACAAACTTGACCAAATGTAATAGGGGTGCACGAGCTGCCTCTAGACACTGCACAACAGGCATACTGTAACACCGGTCAAATTATGTTATGATTACTAATATTATGTTCGAGTGAGATTTTCATTTACAAAAATGCTAACTAAATGGCTAGCTTAAATGCTAGCTTCAAAATGCCATCTTGAAAAGCTTGTAAAATTGCCTAAGTCACATTGTCTTTTGACTTAGGCAAAATACAATGGCCTAAGTCACAGTCTTGACATAGGCCGTTATACTATAGGGGTAGAATCACATGATCTGTTCAACTGAGGATGTAGGCGATTTTACCAGAGGTGGCCAGTATCATGAGGAGATGATTTAGGCAAGAAAATCATTTTTGTCCAAAACTTTTTTTTAGGAAGGTGACAATATGTAAAACAACAATACATGAAAATATACAGAGTAAAAAAAACGGGGTAAAACTTTACAACAAAAAAAGTAAAGATTAAAATAAACATATGCATAAGAATAATATACAAAGAGTTGAGAAGTATTGGTGGGACCGATATTGAGGGAAGGGACTCAGTCAATGCTAGCGCGACAAAACAGCTGTTAGAGACTCCTCGGCTCTGATTGGTGTTTTTCTTCGGATGCGGTGGAATCTTTTAAATGCACTAAAAGGAGGAAGCTGCTTTTATTTACTACTGTCAGCATATAGTGACAGTGTGAGCAATTATGACAAAACGGTATTTACATTAGTTACCAACTGCAGCTTTAAAACTGAACAGTTGCTGATGCTGTGATATCGGTCCAGCCTATAGCTGTAGTTGATGTCCTGTCTACCCTTTTGCATTTCGTTTAAATGACGTGAGACAGCGAAGTGGTGGTTGTGAGGGCAGCCCAGAGATGGAATATGATAGTGCAGCAGGTGTTCGGAGCAGATGGGAGCAACATCTGGAAGGGTAGGCAGAGGGACCTGTGGTCAGGTCACTTTGAGTGAAATAAATCCAAAATGCAAACAAAGAGGAGCCATAAATGCGCTGATTACAGTGCAATCTTTCTTAGTTGCTTTGAAAACGATGCTTCTGGGTAAATACAGCCCGATCGGGTGTAAGAGATGCAACATGCTTCCAGCCATGGTGAACCAACATAACGTATGAGGAACACAAAGTCCTCATCTTTTAGTGACTGGGATAAAAAATGTAAAAGTAGATCCTCAATTGATCACAATTTCTGAGCAATGAGGGTCTATTAGCTCGTAATATGATACGCATCCACCCTCACCAGAGTCTCCCGCCAGCTCCAGCAGTACTTACTTTGCCACCTCCAGGGACATGTTTGATATTGTCCTTGGAGCCACAGCGAGACGTGATATGGCTGAAGTCCAGCTTTTTGTGCACTATCTGAACCTAAAGACAGGCAGGCAGACACACACACACACAAGCAGGAAAGTGAGGAGGTAGAAAGGAAAAGAAAGAAAGAAAGAAAGAAAGAAAGAAAGAAAGAAAGAAAGAAAGAAAGAAAGAAAGAAGGGCATGAAAGGCAGACAGACAAGAGTAGCAGAGAAGAGCAGATCAGCTGGCAGCTTCAGTTAACAGGAAACAAGTGGCCTTGCTCTGCAAGTATGGAAGAGGGTCTGTCATTCGAATCAAATGATTCCTCCTACGCTCAAGTTTTGTGATCATCTGCATTATCTGATAGAACTGTAGAAATGGCGTTGGGACCTAATGCAAGGAAATGAATGTGGTTGAAAAACAGGGTGCAGCTGATCGAATGGATTCTTAAAAGGTTAAATGTTTGTGAATTCCTACCAAGATGGAGGGTACTGACTGAATGACAACAGATGCTTCCATAGTCATTAACAAAAACTGAGCACAAGACAAACAGTGGAAGAGGAGACGGAGCACATGCAACAGAATATTACACGGGAACAGTTAGTGATTTTGTGTTAATGCATGCCGTTCTAAGCAGAGAAGTGTCTGCAAGCGACTAACACAGGAATGTGGAAGACAAAATGTTTTCCTTTCGGTCAGGGGACCATTCTGCGTAACACCTATCAGCCTGTAGGTCTGCCATGCAGCCAGTCCCATTGTTCTATGGAGAATGACTAAGCACAAACTGAGCACATGTTGCATGGAAGGGTTGACCAGGATCGTCTGGATTTAAATACCTTTTTTTTTTTTTATTCAATTTGACGTCTAAAGGCAGGGTTAAGGGTGGTATCCCAACGACACCAAAAAGAGCCAGACAATTGAGGAAAAGGCTAAACACAACCTAATATAAATATTAATCAGCAAATGAATAAAAAAGTAATCTCAGGTTTCAGAGGGACACCATTAATATTGATAAATACAAATTAAGTGACTAGTAGGATGAAAATGATTTGCAGTTCAGCAGTGCCTTTGCACTTGAAATAAATGTGGATTGGTGTCTGTTTTCCCAGCAGGAGATCGGATGCATGAATCAGAAAGTCTTGGCAGCTTTCAAGTAACGATAACGTAACTACTTATTTACAGCGCTAACCACAAGTTGCAACGTTACCGCCATCGGTTCACAACGTTAACCTTGGTTACAACGTTAACCGCCATCGGTTCACAACCACCAGGTTACCATATGTTACAATGTTAACGGAAACTATCCCACAACGCTCAAAACCTCAGTGTCAAGATACAATGCAAAAGGCAGCCCCCGGGGTCATTCAAGTGACACGCGGGGGCTTCGGCCCAAGCGGCGAAATATGATAACATTAGATATTATATTACATGAAAAGGATGAGATCATGACGTTGACACGATTGACGGACGATGCCTTTGAAGTGTTGCATGGTTGTTTGACTGCTTTGTTTCTTATTTTTACTTATTTTCACTTATTTACCTGCTAAATAATTGTATTTGGTTCCTTCTTTAAGGCCCACTTGGCCAGATGCATGGTTAATTCCTTATATTCCTTCTTGCTTTTGAAGGTTGTTGTTTGTTAAATTGTAAAAACGCCTAAATAAATTATCAAGTATAAAAAAAAAGAAAAGGATGAGATCATGTTGAGATCCAAGTCAGAAGACAGAGGCTGACACCAACTTTCCTTGACTGCTATTTTCAGCCCAAACTAAGAGGTTCTGAGTTTGGTGCATCCCACTTGAGAAGAATTCTGGAATCAGTCCCAACAAAAGGAATAAATGAGAGCTACGACACCCCGCTATCATCCTTAATACGCATCATCCATGATCTCACTTTTGACATGACGCTAGTTGCTTACTGCCACTCAACATAATGCACAATGAGGAGTCAGCATGCAGGATTGAAACTATTAACCTGCCAGGGACATTTTAATCCCTATACTCTCCTTAATGGCTATTTGAACTGCTCACTTTCTCTGGAACTTGATGTATCGCATTAATCAAGCAAGCTCACGTTTATGCAGTGGTCAGTTGTTTGTATTGTTCTACCACTGAGGGATATGAGGGACCCCTACACTAACATAAGGTCTCCCCATTGGGTTTTGATACTGGTTTTATTGCCTCATTGGGTTGTGTCATAAAAATCCTTGCTGCAGACTTTAGTCGCCTTCCTTCATTGTCTCCATTGTCTCCATCTCCAGGATGAAAATGGCATGATGACGCAGGTGCTACCAGCAAAGGATGACTCACTGAGCAGTTAGCGCACGTGCGCTTAACGCATGATTACACACACACACACACACACACCTGTAGATACTAGGTTCTTGTCTCCTCAATTTCAATAAGGAATGTCACACATGCAAACAAAGGGACAGAGCAGGATGCTGAACATGTTTCCCCATATTACTATTGTGCAAGTGAAGAAACAGAACTAAGTGAAAGTAAACCAGGGGAAGGTGACCATATTTCATGGAGGACCACACGTCTGATGACTACACACGGCCCCTTCACTAATATGGTCCTTCTCAGGATACCTTTTGTGCCTATGTGCCTTGTGCAACCTCATCTGCAACCGGTGATGTGTCGTCCTCTGCAGTGGACAAATCTGCAACTGGCACACGAGAAGTGAACCAAACCAACCGGGAAAAGCAAAGTGCTCGGCTTCATGGAAGCACAGACCAGCAATCTACTGAGCTACACACAGCCAGTTAGACGTAAAACCACAATATTTAAAATTCCAAATCGTATGACATCAGTCATGATCAAAGCAAGGGTTGGTGATTTTCTTCCCAAAATTTTTTTGGTCGTGTTTCCCTTTATTTCCTGACAGCAAAAAGCAAAAAAAAAATAGGTATCTGTTGCTTTCGCAGGACTGTAATAAGACCAATCATTTCACTGAATGAAATGATTAGTCGGGCGAACCTTCCTGCCTGCCTTCCTACAGTCTGCCAATGCACTCATTGCTCATCACCGGAGTCTTCCACAAGCTGCTATCTCAGTAGTTGTGAGTACTAACGGTTTGCTTTTTACGTTCACGATGTAATTCTGGGGGAGTGGCTTTGGAGGTAGGCCTGAAGGGAAGGGCTGGCAACTTTCTCGTTATATTTAGAGAGCTAGTTACCTGCTAGCTACTTTGACTAGAAAAGTGTTGGCAACACGGATCATTAAAAAAAATCTAGCGTACCCACCCCAGCCTAAATGTTGGGGGTTTGCAGTGGATCGTGCAAGAGCATGTAGACTGGTGCAAAAGGCATGTAGAAGCCATTTGTGTGTTTTGCAGCGACATCACTGGGGTTAGCATCTAGTTGCAATAAACATTTGTGTGTATTGGTATTCAAGCATGGGAACACATTTAAACACACTCTTGGCCCCCCGACATGTCCGACTGCCGGTCTGACACTATGGCGAGCGGTTGTCCGACATGTCTGTTCATCCTCTACACACCAGATACAAATCCAAGCCCTGCAACCTGCAGAAGTGCTCCGATGACACTCTGCAATTGTGGGCTGCATCGGCGAGGGGGAGCAATGGATTCCTTTGTTGAGCGGTGTGAGCTAAACCACCTGCAGCTTCACACTGGTGGTTCACTTCAGCAGGAGCACCTCAACAGCCTCAACTGTTACCGCCACAGGAAATCCAGTCAAACTCTTCAACTCGCCGACCTCATGCAGAGAGACGGACTGCGGAGACTCTGCCGCTCTGGTCCTTGAACTGACTCTCTTTCTCTCTGGATTACGGGCCCTCTCATGGATTACAATCAGGAACGTTCTGAAGCCTACACACTTACCTGTTCGTCAGATTTTATATTTTACTGCTCGCCATCCACATCCACACTGTCTGTCAACCATGTATTTTTGGCATTGCATATATTCTGGATTTGCGCCAAATAGTTTTTTCATATCAGCACTCTTTATATTCACACGTTTTCCTTCTTCTGCGACTACTGCACAACAATTTCCCGGGGGATTAATACAAAGTTTGACCTTATTTTATCACAGATGCTGTTTCAGTCCATTTAAATTAGTAAAATGGGTCGTCAGTCCCCCGCTGGGGTGTCCTTTGGAAAGTGTTGAACTATAGGGATGTGTAGATGACGACACTGGTGAATTTAGACAAATGTATTCGGGAGTTGAAATGAAACGGTCAATGAGAAGGAATGGTTGCGTTCAGATTGAGTCTCTATGATACCGGAATCTGCTGCGGGAAAAAAGAGGCCCTTTGCAAGCACAAGAGGGGAGGTGGGGCTGAGCTGCAAAACCGCATCAGAGTTCAAAGGAGCAACACCTTGTTGTTGACAAGGTCACGATCCCTCACTGGCATCCCGTCCGCAAAGAACAAACTGCTTTCAGTGTACGACGGGACGGCGTCTCTGTCACGATGCAGTAAAAGCAGGATGGCATTAGGGAGCTGCCAGAACCACTTAGCTACGCCTCATGACGCTGCTGCTATCAAGTCTGAGCCGGGCTGTTTTTAAACCCATTTAATTTAATATGTTCTAAATGTTCTGGATAGACACTGGCTGCTGCACGTTGTGCAGCAAATAGATTTTACGAGGCATGTAAAAACCAGGAACATGCATGTTGGTATTTAACTGCCATGGTCAGCTAATGTTAGCTGATAGTGTTACTTGAATTTTCTCCTCACATGTGACAGATTTTTAAGAACATTTTAATGTTTTGTCTCAAGGTACGAGCCCAGTACCTTGCTAGGAGACACGCTTGTGTTTTCTTGCTTTTGTCCATGAATGTTTTGAAGGACCAGTGTGTAGGATTTTGGGGAATCTATTCACAGGAATGGAATATAATGTTCAAAACAATGTTTTCATCAGTGTAATAATCACCTGAAACTAAGAACCGTTGTGTTTTCGTGAGCTCAGAACGAGCCCTGCGGGAGTGAGTCATGTTTTCTACAGTAGCCCAGAACGGTCAAACCAAACACTGGCTCTAGAGAGAGCCTTTCAGGTTTTCATCACGTTCCCTGAACACCACCGTAGTTCTCCGACACGCTTGGAAAGGGAGGAGTGAGCGTAGGTGTATTCAGTCGCTTGCGGTCTGCAGCCTCACCACTAGATGCCACCAAATCCTACACACTGTCCCTTTAAACTTGAAAGGTTACACAGAATAATATTTGGTGATTTTATTTGGTCATGTGATATGAACAGCGATGCTGTAAATGTTGCTTTCAGTTTGATTGGTAATAACAGTCACAACGAAATGGTGTGTGGTGAATGCATGAACGTGTGTGTGTGTGTGTGTGTGTGTGTGTGTATGAACGTGTGTGTGTGTGTACAGTATGTGCGTGCGTGCGTGTGTGTGTGCGTGTGTGTGAGAGTGCAGATGGGACTCACTCTGGCCTTGCTGGTGGGGGTGGAGGGGTCCGATGCCTTGTTGTTCGGGGAGGAGGAGACCTGGAGGAGACAACAACACCACCCACCTGGTCAATACAAACAACCACCAACCAACCATACAACACAACACAACACGGTGGAGGGGCGGGGGACACAGGGATCATTACGGCCAATCAGAAGGGAAGCACGCGATTCTATGGAGAATAACAGCATGGGTCAAAAAGATGAAATTCACTTGGCTAAATGTGTGGGTGTATAAATCTTTACTAGCACGGATCACGGCAAGTGGCAGTGATCCGACGAAGCACTCTTCAAAACGTGACAATGAATGACAGAAGATGAGCAGCAACACGATGCAGTTGGTCAGCTGGTGACAAGAGTCGATACAGTACCAGCACAAACAAAAGAGAGTAAGAATAACTACACAAGCAGAAAACCAGACAAATGATTGAATTACTGAGGACGGAAAGGTTGTCAGACCAATAAGCTACTGTTGAATGGCACATATTAAAATATATAACAGACGAACCAATATTAGTCCCACTGGATAGACTGAATGAGTCAGCGCCACTTATTGTGATGCAGGGCGGAGACGTGTGTGTGTGTGTGTGTGTGTGTACGTGTGAAAGTGGCTTCACACAGCACACCGGCCTGAAATAGAGTGAATGGTGCCCGAAAATAAATTACAGCTTGATGCCGGCGACCAGAGACAACACCCACGTTGGGTGCAGGAGAACGCGGAGCGTGGTCACTTTCGTCGTTTCCACAGAGCCTAATGTGGGGGAGGCAACTGCGGCGCCCTCTCCACACTGACCTCACTTTAACTGGCCCGGTGCGGTCGTGTCTGCATGATGCCGGTTGAGGGAGAGAGGAGCGATTGATGTGACAGAAAGATATTAAAGTTAATATATTTATCATATATCATTGTGTGATTTAGTGAATAGGAACTAACAGATGGAGGCAGTGGTACACCAGCAACTCCTGTGTTCTGAGGTAAAAGTACAGTTTTTGTGAATGGAGTCTGGTGGCTTTGAAGAGAGCACAGATAACGGCTTCAGTTCCCCGTCTCTCTGACACCAAGGTGAAGAGGGGAGAATATTCTAAATACAGCGTTCACTTCAGCTGATATTGATCAGTGTTTCCCCTACCGTTATAATAGGGGGGCAGGGCGCCCCCCCTGAAAAAATAAGGTTATCTTTCCTATAGAACAGGTCTACATATTGTTCTGTTATTAAACAAACTAAACGGCCGTATGCTATTGATCTTATTCACACGACAGCATGTCATTTATGTCTCTACATGGTCGCGTTACAACTCTTCTCTGCTCTCTGTGTCGGGCACGGTGGAGTTCCGCCCCGAAGTGGAGAGAGAGAGAGCGGCGAAAAATATGTTGCGTGCTTTTCACAATAGGATTTGCTGCTTTAAGCTATCACTATTTTAAGCTACGAGCGATCACTTTTAAATACAGTTCATGTATTTGCAGGTCAAGACAAACAGCCTGCGGAGCTCCATAAATAAATGACGTTTCTGATGTTTTTTATTCTTCCAAAAGCCTGAAAAACACACTGCAGTGATAAAGCCTGCACACTTTGTCGTTGTCATTAAAATAAATGAACACCATGTTTCCTTTAAGTCAGTATTTATCAAACTGGGGCGCTATTTATTACAGGTGGGACGGAAGAGCTTTAAAATGTTTACCGTACGCCGCTAACAGGTTACGCTTGCGCATGTGCGACTCGTCGATTCCCTGGCATTTTGCCAAAAGAAGGTCTTTATGAAATCTCTGTGAGGTCATCTTTCTGATGTTGCGTCTCTCATCAGAATACAGATCTAAGCTCAACATTGAGCATGAGTTGAGAGCGGCTGTATCAAATCTACAACCCCGTTTATAAAGATGTGTAGAGGAAAGCAGCTCACTTCAGCCACTAATACTGATACAACGTGATGCTCACATATCTGCACTCATTCTGTTTTGCAAAAAAATAGCTAATTGTTTTCCACAATAAGATATTTACTAGTAACTCAATATTAGTTATTTTGTGCTTAACTTTATTTTCATTTTTCTAACACAGTGATCTGGTGTGAGCGATCTGGTTTACTTGAAAGTGATTGCAATGTTCTTTATTCTATTATTTAGAAAAGCACAGATGGAGTCACTAGTAGTACTGTGAGGTATTACTTTGTAGTACTGTGTGGTACCACTGTGTAGTATGTCCGTCTGTCTGTCCGTCCATGTTCACCAACATGTCCACCAACACATTGCTTTGCTCCCATGCTGGTTCTCCTGTCTGTGTTCTCCACACTCCATCTACTGTAGGCAAAACTTCCAAAACTATCCCTTTACCTCAAACACAGTTAATGCATACAGGAAATACATACAACCATGTGTGTGGTCCTGCATTTCACTTTCTTTGTTTTCATTGGGGCATTTTAAATCTTCCACAGTTCGCCCGCTCAGATGTGTGTTCTCTGGGATCACTCACGTATACGTGATGGTAGCCGGTCTCGCGGCAAAGCTGCTTGTCATTAAACAGTATTTCATGAATATTTTGTCACATAATGTTCTGATTATAAAACAGTGATTTGATTAAAGGTGAACAGGTAGAAGCAATACCAGGCTAATAGTCCTTCTACGAGTTGAGGTTCAACATAAAATTTGTCGAGGGCCAACTGAGTGCTATCTTTTCTGACAGGCTGTTATTAAGATGTGAAGTGGAGAGCAGCTGTTTGACAACCAGTGCCCAATCATCTGCAGACATTCCCTCAGGAACCTTGACCGGTTCTTCACTGGTTATCACTCATGAAACCGTTCTTGTGGTCATCTACTCTTTCTTTGCCTACCTTTCCTCCTCCGGGCTGGTACTTGATGTTGTCGATGGACCCGATCTTGGAGCGGACGTTCTTCAGGTCGGGTGTGGGAGCGTTGAGGGGCCGGGGGGTTCGCGGAGCACGGGGCACTGGCGGCTTCTTCTCCATCGGGGTCTGCTTGGGCACGGGGGGCTTTGTGATGACGCGGCGGCGGTGAGAGGCCTCGCCGTTAATGGAGGCGGCAGGAGTGGTGGTGGAGGGCGGGCGGGGGCGGGCTGCAGGGGAAAAGACAGGAGGAGACATTAGGAGAAAAGGGGAGAGGAAGAGGAGCCTGTGGTCTCACGATTCATCACTGAGGTGCAGATATTGATCAACATGTGATGAACACGTCAGTGATCAGTGAAATGGACGTTTACATAACGGGGCGGTAAAAATCCCACATGGTTCCCATAAAGATGCTGGAAACTCATTCACGCTTTAGTTTGAAGTAGATTAGACCACCGGAGTGTTCTTGTTATTGTGCTGCTCGATGTTCGAACAACACAAGGAGGATAGAGCTTACTACAGCGACTGCCACTCCGCTGGCTCCCAGTTTCTTTTAGAACAGAACTGAGCTTTAAAGCTCTTTGATGGTTCGGGATCGGCCTACATTGCAGAACCTCTGTTGTTTTATAATCCTTCACTCAGATCTTCTACTGCTGGGTTTTTAAATGTGCACACACACACACACACACACACACACACACACACACACACACACACACACACACACACACACACACACACACACACACAGACGAAAATGGGCAGTGCCCGTATATTTTAGGTATGGTCCACAATCATGGAATACCCTTCCAAAAGATAATGGGTTTTTAAAGACAACAAAGTCTATATATTTAAACCTATATATTTCCCTAATATCATTTATAATGTACTTCTTTCTACGTCTTTTTATTGTCTAATTGTATTGTCTATTTGCCCTTCTGGAAATGTTTTGCAATATTTTTTTTTTTTTTGCAGAGCCACATCTTTTGTATAAAAAGTTGATTTATATTGTTATTCTAAAGCCGGGCAGACACTGATTGAGCAGATTAAGCCTCATTTAAGAATCTGGCCAAGTGTTTGTCTGTCATTTGATGTGCTGTGTGAGGAGGGCTGCTGTCGATCTGATATAAACTGTTGTGGGCCTGTTGTATTTGACATTTTGTGGCTAAAACGGTTGTCTAAAGCTGCGACGTATATATATATATATATATATATATATATATATATATATATATGTATATGTATATATATTTATTTATGTCTGTTGGAGGGTACCGACGCCAGGCGCACGCTGTGAACCGGTCACAGTTTTGAACGTGCGGTCAACGTCGTGAATTGAAACAAAACTGCTTGGTTCGGTTGAGGAAAATATCCCGGGTTAGGGTTCAAATAAACTACGTTTGTTATGCAACTTACGCACTTAACAACAAACTATACAGACGTCTGGACCCGAACAGTCACAGATGGAGAGCCGCTTGAAGCAGCTTTGAGTCCACCATGTATAGATTTCAGTCCATCATCTTTACTTCTAGTCTCGTGGCGTTTAGAAGACTGAACTTATTCCTCTTGGTTTTCTTACCTGTGGTCTTGGGTTTCTTGGCATCTCCCGTCTTGCTGTCAGTCTTGTCGTTCTTGTTCACTGTAAGCAGGAAACATGACACATGACCCTGGTTCTCTTGACCAAATACCTGCACACTCATGCTGCACTGTTGCTTGTTTCTTCATAATCTACCGGTCTGTATCAGGACATGAAGTAGTTCTCACGGGGCTACACTGCTGGCGTCTGGACAAGTACCAGGATGGACCAGAAAAATGTACTTCCACCCCCACAATTTACCACTTATCAGCAGACGGACAAACTGTGTGGCTCTCAGAGGGTGCTATGCAGCCCGGAGCAGTGCTGCTCGGTGCTCCTGTGCTATTTTCACGTATACAAATTCGGTCATATGCAGACATTTTGTGCAAAATTGGCCAACTCTCTGTTGCAAGTGAGCCTCATCGCAAAAACAGTCCAATTCACACAAAATAAAGCTCTCCTCCGTGTCATTTTTGAAAAAAGATGAGAAAAAAAAAACTAATTAAGTGTGGCTTCAGCTGCAAGGGGTCATAGACCCCTGCAGCAAGCACACTTCATGTTCTCCTGCGGGCTTAATTAGTTGGAATGCTTCAGCAGTCCAACTATTGTTATCTACTTATTCAACTTACGTACATATTTTGGACCTCTTCTCCTCCTTCGTATATTCAGCTACCGAAACCGCTCAGCTATTAAAATATTCAGCTACTTAAGGACACGATTGCTATATCTTTTCATATTTTTAACTATTAAAACTTTTGAATTATTAAGCTTTTTATGACCAAAGAAATTAATGGAATCGAATGGGGAAAATCTTCAAATCATGTTCAACTTTAAAAGCTTACAGGTTCTGCATACGTTCAGCTAAAGGCACCATTTAAACTTTTAAAATGTTGACATAATATATATATATATTAGTGCTGTCAAACGATTAAAATATTTAATCGCGATTAATCGCATTTATGTCATAGTTAACTCGCGATTAATCGCAATTAATCGCAATTTTTTTTTTTGCATTTTAATGCTCTTATCAACATGAAAAAGTGGATTGGCTTGCTTTATTTTATTGAAAAACAACTGCCAAAAAGGGCGGTACAAAATAAAGTTACTGCACATTTCAGGTAAACAACGGTTTATAAAATAAAATTATAGAGTGCACCAGGCATGAAAACGGGTCAGGGGTGAAAAAGGTGAGAAGGATATTACCCCTCTAGGAGGGTCCGGGGGCATGCTCCCCCGTATTTAAAAAAAAAAAAATTCCATATTTTAAAGCATCAATCTGATGCATTTTGAGATGCATTTTTTGCCAACCTGGGGAGAGCTGGAGAAATTTAACTTCAGCCATGAGCAAAAAATTATTATGGCCTCCTTACTAAGTATTATGCAAGCCATTTCATGCCAGCCTGTCACTGGGTCTAACATTTACAGTATATGAGGCACAATGTGGTAAGGGAGAGCATGGCTGCCTTTGTTAGCATAATTTATATCTTTGATGCAGAGAATGCATCTGGTGAATCCCTGCCTGTTGATTTTGGAGAATACATCTCCTAGATGAAAGGACACCTCTTGCCCTTTTATTGAGACCTTGCCTTCCAGTTTTAGCCACGACCAGTTCCAGCTGCATTTCAATCCAGCATCCAGCTGTTTAACAATGGCTGCATCCTTCTCCCCTAACACACTCATTCTGCAAAAATAATGTTTATATTAGTGTTAACTTCTAGTTTAGCCTTATTCAGACCTGCCAACCTTGATATATAACCTATATATTGATAAGTCATTAAATACTCGTCATGCATTATATTGCATTGCATATAATGTGTGCTGGTCAATTAGTCTAAAATTAATTTTAGACTAATTTTTACCAGCGTACTTTGACGTCAAAATGCGTATCCGCTACGCAAATTGCGTACAGGTTGGCAGGTCTGCTTATTGATAGAACGGTGGACCACTTTACCTTCTGCCTTGTCAGTCCCCTCACCTCAAAATCTACCTCCTCAAAAACGGTAGCGTTATGCCGTGTTCACACCGGACGCGGTGTGAACACGGCATAAGCTAATCATTTTCCACCGGAGCTTTAGCTAGCTGGCTAACGTTGCGTTCTCTCCTGCTGTGTTCAATGTGTTCACTCGCGCTCCCTTCTGGCACGCGCACCTGTTCGCAGTTCACTGAATATAATTCATTTTGCCGTATCGCGCTCACCATTCATTCATTTCAAACCGTAACGTTAGCCTAGCTTCCAAGCCCAGACGGCGTGCCTATTGTTTTGCTTCCGGTTGAGCTACATCCGGCGTGGTGCTCGCGGATTTTTTTTTTTTTAAATTAAAATGCGTTAACGGCGTTAATAACATTGACGGCGTTAAAATTGGTTTGCGTTAACGCCGTTAATAACGCGCTAATATGACAGCACTAATATATATATTATAATTTCAGATTTTTGATATCTTTAATAGTTTTTTAACTGTCACCGTTTTCGTTTTATGCTTTTTTGCGACCTTTTCTGCGTTTAACATATATTATTGTATTGCGCAGCTCAGAGTGGGTGATGTCACAGCTAGAGTGCTGACAGAAAAATATTTAAGCTTTAAAAGGTATTTGCATTTTTGACATCTACTCCACAATACTAACTTTTTGGGCATAATTTATACATCAAAACGTTGGAAATCTTGTCTTACTTCGTAAAATTGGGTCGATTTGAATCCAACAGATTCAGACGTGTTTAAATCAGACGATATGTAAGAGGGAGTCACCCTCCTTCCTCCATTCCCTCCCATGTTAAATCTCCCTCAAAAATGTCTCCCACAGACGATCGTACCTGATTTAGAAATTGCAACTAGAGACACATCGTGTCACCTACCGACCCACAAACAACTTCCACGCATTCGCAAGAGTCATTATTTTGGTGTCTTGCCTTTGAAGTTCTTGAAATATTAAGTTTTTTATGAAAAAAAATAATGCATTGAAGTCTATGGTCATCTTCAAAGCAAAAACTCAGTCTGTCACTCATGACAGAGGTGCATCAAATTAACTACTCAGTGCAGCTTCACACTCATTCTTGTTTGAGCGACTTGTGAGGACACACATACACAGAGAGAAGCAGCTGCAGCTGTTGGTGGAGGAAGTGAATTTGATTGCTAGCAGGAAGTTAGCTTTGTGTTAGACTAAGCTAACTCACTGTGTTTGTCTATGTGCGCGTGTGAACGACCGTGTGCGCGCGTGTACGTTTGCGCGCGTGAACGGCCGCACGCGTGCACGTGGTAATACGGTCGAGTGCACGGTCGCGCGTGTGTGTGTGTATGTCACTTTAAATACAGACTGGGAGAAACAGCTCCACTGAGGCTCACGTTCACATTTTTTACTCCAGAAAAATATCAAGGATATCAGTCCGATCGGCTGCTTCTCTCCTCTCTGTTGAATGTACTTTAACCCTCTGAGGTCGGCGCCCGCGTCGAAGCGTTAAACCAGGTGTCTAAATTTTTTATAAAATTATAATCATCACAATAATACGTCACATAAATATGGTTAAAAATCTGGCGGATATGGTTTCCACTTCCGCGTCTGAGCATCTAAACATGGACATGTATGAGGCGTGCAAAGCTTCACTGTGAGTCAGAAGGTGCCAAGCAAAGAGTCCTGAGCAAAGCTATATTGGAGGGGACTGACGGCGCAGCTGCAGAGCCTGAAGGATTCACTAACAAGGGGCTAGACGGAGCTAACGGGCCAGATAGCTGGCTACAGCGTTTCTGTGAGACTGAACGGTGAGTAATCAATTGTTGAATCTATCACGTTAACTTGTTACAGTGAACATAGTACGACCAGTAGTGCTGGACCTCCATTATGTGTTTGTAAGACCTTAAATAACATAACATGTGTGTGTTGACGATAGCTTCGTAGCGGTTAGCACGTCAATACACAGTGCCGTGTTGGCTGTTATCTTCCGTATATATGACTGAACGGGGCATAATCAATTGTTGTCTCTATCACGTTAACTTGTTACAGTGAACATAGTACGACCAGTAGTGTTGGACCTCCATTATATGTTTGTAAGACAGTAAATAACATAACATGTGTGTGTTGACGAGAGCTTCGTAGCGGTTAGCGCGTCACTAAATAGTGCCGTGTTGGCTGTTCCCTTCCGTGTCTATGACTGAACGGTGCATAATCAATTGTTGTCTCTATCACGTTAACTTTCTTACAGTGAACTCATACTGACTGTATTAATGTATTTTACAGAGTGGATTCAGAGCTGTGAGGGTCCAGAGGACAACATGCAGCATCGCTGCAGCAGCCTCCCTGTCCGTCTGCCTGCCTGAACACATCACCTAGCAGGCCGCAAAGCCAGCCACAGCTCATCATCCCCACCATATAATAATACATTTGGTTTTAGACATTAAATTACATGTGTCTACCATTTTATTCATATATTCCACTGCTTTTGTGAACCTAAGACCTTTGGTAAACCAATTTCCATCACCAAAACCGATATCCCACCGGAGTAAAGTTATGTTTTCACAACAAATATGAGACATTTCCAAAATCAAGATTATATTTTTCAGCTTTAGTCATATTTTCATATTTACACTTGTGCCTTTGGGACAATGGTGCCTCATTATATAGATAGCTGAGACTGTTCTGTATTTTTTTGATATACAACACATGATTATGTATCATATGCTAGTGACTTTAAAAAGGGGAATTTAAAAAGTATGTAAAATCAAGAAAAATCAAGAAATTGACCCCCAGACCCCCAAGTGTTAATGGTGATTTGAGCATGTTTTTGCCTCGAAATATGGGGTTTAACATATGGTTTTGTAAACAATCTGCACACACATTGGAGTGTGTGACTTGGAGATATTCAGTCAAGTATGGAGGACCGTAAATGACTTAATTATAAATAAATAAATAAATGCAGGAATAAATACAGGAGTAAATAAATAAATGCGTAAATAAATGTATACATAAATAAATAAATACAGGAATAAATAAATAAATGCTTAAATAAATGTATAAATAAATAAATACAGGAATATATAAATATAAGTTGTACCTAAACAGGACATCATTAAATAAATCTATTTCTACATTTCTGTATTTCTTCATTTATTTATGCCTGTATTTATGTGTCCACACGTATTTCTTCATTTATTTATTTCTGTGTCCATTGTTAAACAGGATTGGTCAAGTAGGGGAGCAAGACAGAAGCAACCGATCCCTAAGCACATGGCCCCTGTAGATGAAGTCAAAAAGCTGTCTAGGCCAGGGTGACCATATCCATAACACCAAAAAGGAGGACACTATGCAGTATTTTGTGAGGCTGTGAATAATTGCACAGGAGGGGTGCAGTTTGATTTTATTAAGTGTGAAGAGAGATGTGAGCCCTTTTTACTGTAATTAACAGGCCTGGCCAACCCGCGCCGCACGCGGCTCTTTGCCTGGTTTCATGCGGCTCTTACGTTCATATCGAAGTTTGTGTTTGTGTTATTTTTTAAATCTTTTTATTGATTTTGCAAATACTACGTCGACCCATTTAATGCGGAGACGGACTGTTTGAAAGCCCCGCTAGTCACAGCTTCTCTGACGCACCTTGAAATATTTCGGCAAACTTCTCCTCAGACCTCAATGCTTATTGTGTGAATTACACCGTCGGGGCGAAATTCTCACAATAACTCAAGTAAATGCCCCATCAGATATCAAACACATTTGGGGGGAATTGATGACAGAGAGAGTCATTTTTATTCTTAAATACTGATGAATGAAGAAAAACATTGGGCTCCAGCAGAAGGGGCACTTTTCTCATCCAGGGCAAAAGGGCAGGTTGAGCACCACTAGGGATCAGCGGATCATTTCTAAAAGTCCTGCCGGGATCAGGCTGCTCTCGGCGGGCAGCACAGCGCTGACGGCCCGGTGCTGCGGGACTCACGGTCCCTCAGCAGGACCTCAACTCGTCGGCGTATCTTTTTAAGTCGGCTGATTCTTGAATAACCGATCACAGATTTGATGCTTAAACAACTACCTTCTCGCCTGAAAACATCCTAAAAGTACATGTTGTGACTCAACAACAGTAGTATTCAGAGAACGTCAACTTTCAGTTGTGAGTTTCCTCATCAAGTACAGAGAAGAACGCTTATTGAGAAACGGCCGCTGGAGACATCTTAACGCTGATTGGCCAAGACTCATCAAAGATCTTCTATTATGAAGATCACGACCACTCCAATCTCAGAAACGCTGGCCGGACAGTTCACATATTTTGATTTCAAAACGGCGAATTTCGCTGTAGGGTGACAAGTTTGCAGGTATGCAAAAAGGAGGACAAATACGGGTCCGGCTTGATGCTGCGCCGGACGCCGGACAGGGCATTGAAAATCCGGACTTCTGCTAACGGTTAGCTGAGCTTGCCAACTTCAACAACATGTGAAGGCAGAAGTAGTAGAGCACAACATAACAGGAGCGATCACACTCCTGTGACCAATCAGAGAGAAATTATTTAAAGTTTAAAACGTTGACAAAAGTCTGGAGTTTATTTGCCCAATTGGGCATTTTTTGATAGCTAGCACAGTTTTTATGTAATTATTGTTCAAGTTTAGGAAAATTTGGGAACCATTTCAGAGTTTACAATGGGTGTGTATGGCGCAGGTTTGAGTGGTGATGTCATCGCTAGAGCACGGAGGAGCTTTGTACTAACCCCTGTATTTGTATTTGTATTTTGCCATTCACTCCACAATATTTACTTTTGAGGCATAATTTATATATGAAAACGTCGGAAATATTGTGCTTGTGGTACACATGCGTCGTGGAATCCAACAAATTTATACTTTTTTGTCAGTAAGCCTGAAAGCGACATGAAGTCCGGCCAACTGCTCCATCAACCTCCATGTTAAATCTAAATTTTCTCTCATGACGGAAACGTGAGCACTTTATAAACTGAAGTTACGCTGTCATTTCTAAATCCTTACAAATATTTAAGTAAACGTTCTCAGAAGTCTTGTGCTTCTCAAGTGACAGTGACACAGCTGTTTCAAGTTAGCCAATCAGGACTGCCACCATGGCAACCAGTGACACGCGCGCACACACGCAGGAGGAACTGTCAGTTGGTCAGCTGACATCCTGACTGTGTGTGTGTCTAAGTGCGCGAGTGCATGTGTAATTACGGTCACGTGAACATAGTGGAGAGACAGAGAAGTGAATTTGATTGCTAGCATGAAGTTAGCTTTGTGTTAGACAAAGTTAACTGACTGTGTGTCTATGTGCGCGTGCGTGAACGGCCGCGCGGGTGCGCGTGGACGGCCGCGCATCCGCCCGCGCGTGCGTGTGTTAATACGGTCGCGTGCACGTTCGCGTGTGTATGTCACTTTGAATCAGGACGATCAGTGCGATCGGCTGCTTGTTTCCTCTCTGGTGAATGTACTATATTGGAGATTTGAGCATGTTTTTGCCTCTGTTTTGCCAAACAGATGGTTTGGTAGAAAATCTAAACACACACACATGACTTGGAGATATTCAGTCAAAGGCATTGTCTATCTGTCTGTCTTTCTGTCTTCCCTTTCAAAATAAAAGCCCCATGAATGAACTGTATCTTAACATAAAGCTCAAATGAGGATTATTGTATTAAATAGAAAATAAATACACAATTGTACAAATTTTGTTTCATGTAATCACGTGATATGTTGCAGCAAAGTGCTGTCCCATTCATATTTACACCATCAAGCCCTCACAGCTAATGTTGGCATATATATATATATATATATATATATATATATATATATATATATATATATATATATAATGTACCTCAATAACACATCACATCTCACTACCGGTAATGTATATATATTGCCTTACGGCAGTAGTAGCCACACTTTCAAAATTTCTTGCAAAATTTTCTAGTTAAATAATACGGTTCGGATATAAAGGAATAAACACCTTATTTCTTCCCGACATGGGCGAATCATTCCCGGCTGTAATATTAGCGTATTATCATTTGTGATTTGGCCCCTCAGTTCTTTCATTATTAGATTTTTTTTCCCTCTCTCAGGGTTTCCTGCCAAACTAAAATCCTTTGGTTTAGCTGCTCCTCATATTAGTTTGAAGATTGACTGTACTGACTTGAAGGTTGTGTTGCTTGCTTCCCGAGCGGGAAAGAAAAGGAGTCATGTCACCATTTCTAAAAGGTGCGACAGCTTGTCCACAATGCTGATGGAGGTGTGCCGAAGGTAACGCGGCACCATGGAACCTGGCTAAACCGCTGGGGCAACGGCCATGCAGGTAATGGGAGTTCACTCATGCAGCAAAAATGAAATATGCACCTTGCAGTGCAGAGCAGCCGTCGCTGTGAACCGGGTGAATGAATCACATTCTCCTTGAGGGGGGGGGCTGTTTGACTAGTCATAGCTTCCTCTCTCGGAGAGGTGAGAAACTGCTTGTGATGTGCGGATAAAAATACCAGTCTGGTGTCTTCTAAAAGAATCAGATAAAGCGTAACATACGGTAGCATTTCAGTGAGCCCGGTTGCCCGAAGTGGTGCCAGTTTACACTGAGTCATTGTTACAGAGAGTTCAGGTCCCGCCGTGGAGGTCAAATTGCACTTTCAACGGCAATGAACCAGCACAAAGCAGAGGGGGGGATACTGTCTGTGACAACAAGCGCTCACAACACTGTGGGTGGAAGAGACATGATGGAGCTCTGCACCTACCAGCGGTTTTACTTGCAGCCGGCGCCGTGGAGGAGGAGCCGTTCTTGCTGGCAGTCGCGCGGGGTGCCGGCGCTGCCTTGGGCACAGGTGGGCGCTTCTCGTTTTCCGGAGTCTAGAAATCACAACGGACGACACAAACAGTTTTGTGAGCGTGATTGAAGGCGACGTTAATGCTGTCTTCCAGGGTCGCGAGGGGTTAATCTCGCCAACCGTGGCGAAAGCAGGGAACAGAAAGGAAGACGAGAGGAAGGAAGACATATTAATAAAAATATTTTTTTAGATTCGGTTTTCAGAATATATGTTGTGTGGTCCACTTTTATCAGACAGAGAGGCTGAATACATCAGGCTTTCATTACTGATGGTTCTCATAGACTATAGATCTAGCCTACAATATTTATTTTTGAGGTATCTGAGATTCTTAAAATAACACCTGTAGAGACGTTACATTCTGATGGTCAGAATATCTGACAGATCACTAATCAGCAATAGTCTTCTGCCTTGTGTATTCTGACAGCAGCTGGTCTATGTACTGCGGTAAACTAATATGATGGCTGCCTTTCATGAGAATTCTAGCCCATCCAAATAGTCACATAGAATAATTGGGATCACAGCTAGCTTATAAAAGCATTCTGATATTCTACCTTGACACAATTAAGACAACTATAACTATATAACTAAATACTATAACTGATTACAAGCTGAATAGATTGGAGAACACATTTGTTGAGACTGCACCTCGTTTTAATAAAACATTTGGCGACAGCCCAGTTGACGAGACGAGGGTAAACACGCTTATAAGCTTAGCTCGTATCCTCTGGCATTGCCTCAGGTTGATATGAAACTAGAGATACATTCTGGGATACACCAGGTCCACAAAAATCTTCCCCTAAAAGTATCCTTGATTAACACTTCAGGTGAGACTTTGGATTAGAAAAAAGAAACATAAAGAAACATGCACTTTATTAATCCCCTTGGGGAAATTCTTCTCTGCATTTGACCCATCCCTGGATAGGGAGCAGTGGGCAGCCCTGTGAGGCGCCCGGGGAGCAGTTAAGGGTTCAGTGTCTTGCTCAGGGACACTTCGACATGTGAGCTATGGGGGGACTGGGGATCGAACCGGCTACCTTGTGGTTGCGGGACGATGATGATGTTCCACAAGAACACAAGTAGAATAGAGACTTCACTCAGATGGAACATGTGACATTCATATCTACCCGTGTGTATTATACTCACCTTGGCGGAGCCAGTTGCCATCGGTGACCGCTTGGCGGCGGTGGGTGTGGTCGCCTTGGGTACAGGGCTTTTTTTATTGGCTGTGGTGGGGGAGGGGCGTTTGGCCAAGTTGGCCTCGCCATTGGTGGAGAGTGTGGATGGGCGGGATTTGGTAGAGTTTGGTTTAGTTGAACCCACGTCAGGCTGGTGATAATGGAATTAAAAGAAGCCACAACACGGTAAACAGAAGAGAAGGGAGGGAAAGACAGAAAAAGGAGGACAGATAGAGATAGAGAAAGAAAAAGAAAAAAGCAGAGATGAAATCACTGATTGCCATGACAGCGTGATATGGCAGCGAAGCCTGCAACCATATGACAATCACAAATAAAATCGTACGTAAAGTTAGCAATTTATAGCCACTTTTTAGAGCTCATGAGTAGCAAATTATAAAATAATAAGCCTCACACCCGATGAAATGAGCGGCCACACATGCAACCCACAGGGACTAAATAATAATTATAATATTTAGGACCTCCAAACTAATGGCACAGAAAGTGGCACAGCGACGTCACTGAACGGTGCTGAGGGCTTGAAGGAGGAGGTGACAACTAGCTGTGCCTAGCTAGTGAAACACTGTAGCGGGCGAGCTAACTGCTCACACGCTAGTCGCCTGGGAACCTGCTAGCACCAGTCAGGGACAACAGCTCTCCAACACACACACACAAGACCATTAGAAACAGCAGAAGCAGTGCACTGACACATCCATGTGCGTAAACAGGCAGTGGGGGGGTGTCTGTGTCTTGCTCAAGGACACTTGACCGGGCTGTTGTTGGACACACCGGCTGTAGCAGAGGTCAACGCTGGCGACCTCTGGGTGACGGGGCTGTTTGTGAGTAAACAGCAGGGCTCTGCATGTGTGTGTGTGAGTGACCCACCTTGCTCTTGCCGTCGGGGCTCGGCAGGGTCTTGCTGCCGCTGCCCGTCGGAGACTTGGCCGGTCCTTTGCCCCCCTTCTCCTCCTTCTTCTCCGCCAGCTTCTTCTCCTCCTCCTTCTTGTCATCTTTGTTGGTCTTCTCCGGCTTGTCCACCTTCTCGGCCTTCTCGTTGGCCTTGTTGCTCTTCTCCGCGTTCATCTTCTCTGCCTCGTCTTTGAGGATCTTCTCGGACTTCTGGTTCTTGTCCGGGCCGGCGTCCTTCTTCTGCTGCTCGTCCATCTCTTTCTTGTCAAAGTTGTCGAGCTTGTCCGTCTTGCCGGACATGATGTCCGCCTTCTCCTGCTTGTCCTTGTTGTCCGATTTCACTGTGAGAGAAAAACATTTCAATGTCAGCTTCAAAGCATATTTGACCAAAGATCTGCAGAAAAAAATCATTCAAATTGATTCAAATAAATGTTTTCAAAGTTGTCACCATAAATCAACAATGTTGACTGCATATATATGGACACAATTTTACAGTTCATACGCTCCACAAGCACACCTTGTGGAAAGCAGGATTCTTGGAGGGCACAGGGTCATATGAGCAACAGGGGGCCAAGGCAAATTAGTGCAAAAAAGTTCAGTTCAGAGAGATCGTCCATAAACACCAGAAAGTCCACTTAATGTATATTTAAAAACAAAATCTTCAAAACATTGGTCAAGGGCAGTGGTTCTCAACCTGGGGGTTGGGACCCCCAAGAGGGCCGCAAGATAGTTTGGGGTTACCAGATGGTGGTGTTAAAAAACAAAACATGAAACAGTTATTCATTTGATTTTTTTTCGTTAGGGTAAGGAAGAAAAAATGGTTTGGAGATTAAGAGCTACATTTGTTACAAACTTCTTACGTGGTTTGAAACAATTCAATGTTGACTTCAATGTTGGTTTCATGCCACCACCACGTAATGCACTGCTACCCAGAGACTGTGTATATGAACCGGACTATTTCTGCTGTTTCTTCTGAGAGACAAATATATGATTTGCTCTGCCACAAGAGGGAGAGAAAAGCGGTCTGTCGACTGTCCTTACATGCTAATACATGTTAACGTTTGATTACCGGACAAACAACATTGAACGTCAACGTGATTATTTTGTAGGTCGCACCAGCAGATCATTCTGGGTCCGGTTGACGGACAGGACAAGCCCAGTTATTCCATTGCTGTGTGTTATGCAAGAGCTTAAAATCTTTAAGATCTTTAAAATCCACATCAGTGAGAGAGGTCACGCCCAACCCTGAGAGTAGAACAGGGGAACAGACTGTTATGTAAGTTTATAACCGTCCTCACTGACTTCTCACCATTGTTGATCAACTTTATGGCTTCTCCTTTCTTTCTCCGAACACGTGGTGAGCTAATTTGAAGCGAAAGAGTACTCTGACGATGCGTCGTCAGGCATACTACATTTACTCCAGAAAAAGATCACGTTACTTCTCACCTGTGCAGCCAGCCTCCAGAGCTATTGTGGACCTCAACGACTAGTCTCTGCCCAGCCACTCCTAATGCACGGCGACTAAAAGAGGCAAGGAAGTGGAGCTGCGATACGGGAGGTAGGATGCAGCGGAGTGGGGAGCGAGTGGAGAAAGAGAGAAACCTGTTCTTTTTTTCCAGGGGGCGATGCTGCCAACAGCTGATTCATGATGTGATGAGCACAGAGAGACAGAGAGAGAGAGAAAGAGAGAGAGAGAGAGAGAGAGAGAGAGAGAGACCAAGGAAACAAGGAAAAACAGAGAAACACAGGGACGGATGGAGTTCGGGAGGTTGACGGGTTCAGGTCAGACGGCCGGCGGGGCCGAGGGATGGGACAGAAAGAGACAAGGGGCTCTTTGTAGCCACCAAGACACCCCTTACATAACAGTGACACTGGACAGGCTACGCTGTGCCCTAATGCCCCCCCCCTCCCCCTGCTGACGTTTGCTGCGTGACAACTGCTCTATCTCCACCGCAACCATGGCAATTTTCCAAACTCTTTCTTCTCCAGAGATCAGGGCTCGACATGGAGCGTGTCCCTCCAGCACGACGGCTGGCATCAGCACGAGAGGCGCTTCTTTGCAGTAGTTTTTAAACTGTGGTTTGGAATGCGCTAGAGCCCAAATCAGATCCCCGTGTGTGGTCATGCAGGCAACAGAAAAAGGTGAGTTGTGTTCAGAGTCGGCCTCCTTTGGAGCTCCACATTGTGGTTCTCACCACTGGTCTGACGCCATTGTTTTGTTGTGCTTTATCAGGCTGGAATGAATCCCGCCGACGGAGACTCATCCCTTGCTGCTTCACAAAGCCTCCCAGTGACACCTACTCCTTCTCATGAATTGTAATGTCCTCCACTGTTTTGGTCCTGGCGCCTGACAGAAAATATGCTCCAATATTATCCATTCCTTTTCCAGGAAGGAGCTAAAAATAGCTTGACGGCGTTTAATGCTCATTGCAACTGCACTTCTTTGCCGTATTCCAAAGAAAAAGGAAGGCGTTCTGTCCATGATCTGCTCTGGGTGCTGTGGCAATCCAGACGATGGAATCCAGGCTTTAAAAGAGAACCGGGGACGAAGCATTGCTTTTCCATCGTTGGACTCTTGATTGACAGTTTAAAAAAGAAGAAGATCCAAATCAATGCAGCAGCAGCAGAGATATCAGATGAGATATATTGAAATAAAACAATCCCAAGTTAGTTAAAGTTCCCTGATGAGTTTTTTTGTATTATTAGGTGCATTTAAATGGACCCTAACATTCTAATATTCCACTAATGATCAGGTGTTACCTTTGATAATCCGTTCAATAGGAAACATCTTATTGTCTAATAACAATGGTAATACTCAATCCAATCTCTGTGGTTGGAATACATCTATTTTTTTCTGTACTTCTGTACATCCTAATCACCAATCATCATCTATGTACAAATCTGTGTGTATTTCCCTTCACAACTGCTTAAAAACATTATATGTATAATACTTCTTAGGTACTTAATTGAATTTTCTCATCAAATTAGAAAAAATGACTCCTTCTTCTTCTGTTATATATCCGGCAGATAGGCTTCACAGTTGGCACATTTTGCACAAGTAAAAAACGTATCCTGATTGAATGTTTTATGGCATCTCATAGCAAAGTTGGAATTATTTTCTATCAGAATGATTTCAATCGGGTTAAAGAACTATTGTCCATGTAAGTGGACTTTACAATCGTGTCATCAGATTCAAATAACACTGTAACCTCTGATGTCAGAGATTTACAGGACGCAGTGAAAAAAAAGTCTGATGGTGTAAGAAACCCAAAAGGTAGTATGACAGGATGTGACCCCCCCACAGGTTAGACTCATTTATTTAGACGTGATGGACAGTAACATTATTACCCAGACTGTGAACATCCATCACAGTTTAAAGAACGACTTCCTGCTGAACTTTGAGGTATTACTTCTCACATTGTTTCACCCGACATGAACTGGTTTAGATCCTGTGAAGAATTTTCTTTTTTTACAACTTATCTATCGTGAGTTCTTTTGTAGTGTAGTGATGTTAACATATCCCTAGATCTCAGTGGAAAAAAAAGACAGTGACAATATTTATAGGAGCAACCATGGGAAAAAAAGTTCCAATAAACAGAATAGTCCTTTAACTTGGCAGGCATTTGACTATGAGCATGGAAACATGGCAATTTGGTATATTTCTCTGTCTCAGGAAGTCAAGCTCAATTAAAAAGGTTTGCCTTGATGGCCGCCATCCTGATGACGCTGGACACGTTCTCTGTGGCACATATAATGAAAGATATAGGATCAAATAATGAAATCAACATAACGCTTGTCTGTGGTTAAACAAATAAATATGCTAGCTGCTCGTGGCGCTCTCCACAGCAACCGCAGGCAGCCCAGGAGGGCCTATTTTATTGTATATTCTATCATCGATTAATGAAAAACTATTTTCATCTGAATGTGTCACTAATTTTCATATTGGCCAAAGCGATTGTGCTCTTATAAAAGCAATAACTCGCTTCAGGCAGTGGTACGTTTCCATCACAGCCACGGGGCGCTGGCGTGGCAAAACAAAACGCTGTGACGTCATCGTAATACATCACGGCCTGTTGTGAGCTACTGCTCAAGATGCCACGCTTACAAAATAAAAAAACACTACACACTACTATTCCACTGGACCTCCATTACTGTGGCTTTGACCCAAACCGCTGGCTATGTGAGACAAGCAACATGAAACCGCTGGCTGCGAACACAGAGTTATACCACGCTACAATACACAGCTGCTTTCCGCACGTGTGTGTGTGTGTGTGACAGAGGGAGATATAGAGAGAGAGTTGACGGGCACGTAAATCAGAGCATGACTAACTTACACGGACACGAAGCTGGTGCAGGGATATGTTACCGCAGGCGGCCTGTTCGACACACAAACTTGCACACACACACACACACACACACACACACACACACACACACACACACACACACACACACTTTATGGCTCACACACACATGAACATGATGATGAGTATTGACCGTTATAGCTGCCGCGTGCTAGCACAACAGCTATCAAGCTACTGCACTGAAAGCCGGGACAATCGATGGACTGACGGACGCAGTAATGAAGCACAGAACACACAGCCAATGATCTGATTGTATGCTCCGTGACATTGGCAGGACCGGCCAAGAGACACAAGCTGTGTTTGTGTTGAAGCCCTCTTCAGTGACCGCTGGTGTGTCATTATCACGGCATTCACTCTGTGGTGTTCGTTGTAAACAGTGCAAACGCGTTGCATTTATTATGATAAAATAAAGCTTGATTTGGATAATGGTTATTTTATCTGAACACTGGGACAGTTTTTTCATTGACGCTGGATTCAAACCACCTTCAAGCGCATCTCTCTCTCTCTCCACCGTGCCATGTGTCCTCCTGCTGCTCCACATTAAATGTGTTCACCTGGAAAAAGGAACGCAGAGTCCCTCTTGTTGTAAGGCACAGGAAATGCTCACCGCTATCGTTCATTAAAACAGTTTCTGACAAAGTAGCTTTTTAAAGGAGTTTTAAAGCACCGTTGGAGGTGAATAAATATTCAGATGTATAAATACATATTTTGCATCAAAACCATTCATACCGGCAGCGATGCAAATTTGCGACAGTCGCAGAACTTTCTAAATAAAAGGCTGGAATAGAGCGGACCAACTACCGGGGTCCGAGTAGTCCAAAGCAGAGTGTGGCAGTCTGTCTGAGGCATTTTAACCCAAACCACCATCTCTTCCTGAGCCTAATCAAGTTGTGTTGTGCAAGCAAACCTAAAAACTATGTGAACCTACATTGGAAGTATATTGGAAAGTGGAGGAGTGACGTAGAGACGCCGTATACGGCTCTGGGAGCAGTAGCCGACCTGTGCATCACCTTGTAGCCCCGCCCTAAAGCATCCCCTGCTTTATCTATTTGACTCTAAATGGAACATAATTTACTAAATGAGCATCATGCTGTATCGAATAAGACTTGAAACTAGAGATTGAGACCATGAACTCATGTTTACAATGTTTACTGAGGGAATAAATTAAGAGAGAAGTAGAGTCATTTATATAGACTTCTATACAATCAGAGGAGTCGCCCCCTGGTGGGCAGGAGAGAGAATGCTGGTTTTAAGACACTTCAGCATTGACTTCACTTTTCATAACCGGAGGTTGCCGCCTGGTAATGAGCAGAAACTGTGCGTTTCCTGTGCACATATGCTAATAGCTGAAGCCCTGCCCCTCCAAACTCGACGTCCCCGACATGTCCAAAACCGACACGTCCAAAACCGACGCCAGAGGGGAACCTAGAGCGTCACATTTTGAAGCGTAGGGCCACTGACCAAGCTGCCGTATTTGGCGAGTTGGGAGTGAGAACGTGTTGCCTGCACAGCCCATCGAGACAACAACACAGGAAAAAAACATGAACATAAACTCCAACATAAAAGTGTTTTAAATGAGGTACCTGAGGCCTTCTGTTTAATGAACAGGTTGTCTTATCATTGTTTGAGTTCCCTGTTAGTGCAAGCTAACACACACAACCCCCTCCCTTTACGGCTGTGTTCTTCTCTGTGTATTGTTGTGCAGCTGTGATCTATTTCTATCTTTTTGTGCTAACAGAACACACTGCCTGCTGTCAGTGTGTCTGTGGGGGCGCATGACTGTAACAATCTGTAAGATTCACGTCAGTTGAAGCTGTTCACCCACACACACATATACACACACACACACACGCACACGCACACGCACACACACACACACACACACACACGCACACACACACGCACGCACACACACACGCACGAGCTGCTAGAAATAGCTGCTCTATATCTGAACGGGTACAGTCAGAGTCGATGTCTAATCAATGCCCCAGCTTTTTCTCCGTCGGCTGCAGTCTGAAAAACCGAACATGTGGCTGTGCCCAGAGTATAACTGGACAGAGGGCATCACAATGAGGGGAATAGGGATGGAATACGTCTGGTTCCTTGCTCATTAACTCGTAATAAAGGCGTCAATAATCCAAACCATTAAAAACATATTAAATTCTAAGCCCTGCAGCTGGTCCTCTGCCAGCTGCCTTCACACACACTTCCCCTCTGGATTTCAGTTATGTCACTATCAACCTCAATTTGTGAAAATACCCTTTACATTTGTCCTAGAATTCGTCTGTGGGTCAATTCAAAGAATGCAATGAGACACCAGATGTGGTAACATCTGTGTGACATTCATGAAATCCTATTGACTTAGCTCATTAATACCCCAATCAGAGGAGCAGATGACGATTAACATAGGTTTAACCTTTGACATAATAGAAATAAAGAAGCTTAGTCTGTAGGCTTGGGAACCGGAGGTTCAAGTCCACGGAGTTACGGAGTGTGGACATTGTCAGCGACTATGTGGCAACCACCTCACTAATGCATGTCTATGGGCCCTGTTTGTGCCTGCGGGTGTATTTATGACCTACGTGTGTCAACTATGTGTGTTACAACAACAAAGTGTAAAAACTGAATTTCCACAAATCCTCCTCTTCTTTTTGTTTTCCGAAATGTGTCCTCATTCTAGGGCTGTGCGGTATAGCGGTTTCGGCTTTCCGTACGGTATGAATTTTTCATATACCGTCATACCGGTCGCCGCGCTTTGGCAGGCAACAGCATTTAACATTCACAGCTTGAAGCTGAAGGAGCAGCGGACGGAGCTACTTAGCTCTCATGGAGACTCAGTTGACTTATGGTTTGAAGGGAATGACATCGTCAACATGCATGCTGGGTAAATTACTTCGCCCAAATGCCCGCCCACACAGGAAGACTCTTCATGTGCAGAAAGAAGTCTCTTCCGGTGCGGCTGAGTGGGCGGGCTTTACCCAGAATGCATTTTGTCGATGTCATTTCTTTGAAACCGTGAGTCAACTTCTATCCGTGAGACATAGGTAGCTCAGACTGCTGGACACGCAGCTGTGACTGTAAACATGAAATGTTGCCAGTCACCAGTATGAAGGGATATGAAATAACTACATTCCCCTGGGTCCTAAATCCCTCCATGTTTAGCTTCCTAACACAACCTATGTACCAACGTACAAACAGCTGCTGGCCAGTTGCGAGCGGTCCTTTTCGGCGTCAATAAATTAATGTGTTTATTCGAAGAAAAAAAATACCGTGATATACCGTGAAACCGCCAGAATCCTACAAATTACCGTGATATGGATTTTTGGCCATACCGCCCAGCCCTACCTCATTCTGTACACTTTCTCAGAATTAACCAAGCACATAGTATGCATGAAATGTCTCATGTCTCATCCAGGATGCAGCAAAGCTCACTCAATGATCAGTGGCTAAAACGCCTATATGACGTTATTGTGAGTGTTACAGCTACAATGCGAGCAAAGCCAAGCACCAATCGATGTGAGTTCCATTGAGAAAACAAGCATTGTTAAAGTTATTTGCTTGTCGTCTTAACAAAACATGAATTCAGACTTTCTACAAATTGGTATCATTATGTAGTTATTTCGGCATCCCTTTTATTCATTTATTGCAATTAAATCACAACAAGAATGTTTATTTTGTGTTCATACAGCTGTAGTAAACCAGCCGACGTGTGGCTTGCTAGATACAGGGAATACATATCGATGAAATACACCTGTCGCCTCCAGATTAGGTTATGAACCCAGAGGAGACGGCGTTTAATTTCTGGGATTTCCACGTGTGAATAAAGCGAATAACCACAAATAATCCCGCGAGTAATGCAACGCAAAAATTTGCTTTGCGTGATCAACCCCTTTGTATCACAAATATTGGGACCTAATCATTGCTATGCTTATGCTTTTTAGATCATTTGCTCATAGTAATCAAAATGTCCTCTTACAGTGGAGATTTGGGGTCTTTTCTTTAATTAGCAAGTAAACGTGAGGAGAGAGTCAATGCGAAGATGAATACAGAGAATGTATATCCACAGGTGGATAGTGGGGGTGGGCCGCAGTGAAAAGGACCTCTATTGAGACTGAAAGGATGCACGTGAAGAATAGTCAGCGTCACAAACAGCACAATGACACAGCGTGTTGCACGCATCGTGCCTGTGCTTTCTACCGAAGTGGCCACCAGCGGTGTGGCAGCCACTTTTCAGACAAAGCTAAGATTGGAAAAGAAGGCGCAGCCAACAACCTATACTGAGCCAAATGCAACTGCTGTAATGCCATGGATGTGCAGCGGCAGGAAGGACAAAGAAAGAACAGCGGGCAGTCATGAGCTTAGCTGTATAATCATTCACCGGCCACGCAGCCCCTTACGAAGATGAAGGCAGAGCAACATCAAAGCTGGAACGGTTTACAATCAGGTTGTAAGCGAGGGGCTTACGAACAGAGCCAACACACTGTGGCTAATGTGCACCTAAAAAATACACATCAGGGATGCCTTGACTGGTGCCTGAAGCTGGTGGAGATTACTGAGAGTGAAGACGACATCAAGCAAGCTTGCATTAAAGTCAATAGCCTCCCTTTTTTCAGTAGCACACATGTAGCGTCTAGCAGCCATTTTGGCTGCAAACCCTCTGCTCATGATAAATGCTCTGTATCACAAGGTTACTGTCAGTCTTCGGGGTATTTTGTTTGGTTTTGCTTTAACCAATCAGGAGCGAGACATATCCACGTTAGAACCAGTGGTAGCGGCTGCTACGAGTAGTTAGCTCAAAGTTCAATCAAAGAAAATGTCAATGTTAAGAGTTGTTACTTACAAACCAGCCCTATATGAATCGCTGATTCAGAGGCCTGGAACCAGGTTAGGGAAACTTTTACCTGTAAACCTACTCTGTTTTCTCATATCTATCCCAACAGACATACACGTGGGCACAAGGAGAAACTCTTACCCGCTGTGTTTAGTTTGCTATCTTGGCTGCTATTCATGGACGTTCCTGCAGGGAGTGGAACGGGGAGTAAAAAATTGGTCTCGCAGCTCCCATGATGCCTTCTTGGAGGTGGGGACGATGGCAATACAGCTGACGTCATTAGCGGGGATGACATCATTGTCGCCATTGCAGATGCCGCCTCCGTGCCGCCCGTGACCGTGAGTGAGCGCCGGACAGCCACGTGTGGGTAGGGCGCCCTGGGCAGGCATGCGGTTCCCAACAGGGCAAAATTTGGTACGTTGGGTATCATCACTGGCGATTCTCCCATACCGGTGGGGTACGTTCCGGCCATCATCATGGGAACAGACAGGTGTGAACAGTCAGACATTGCCCGTCTCACCGTGGTGCGCTGTGGCAGTTCACTGCTGTGGCTAGTTTTTGTCCCTCCGCTTAAGGCAGCACACAATTCCATTCTCCTGTCCTGTGACTGGCCTCTATTAGGTGAAGCACATGAGCCTGTCCTCCCCTTTTCAGTATGGCTTAAGGTTTCTCTTTCCATCCTACTCTCCAAAACACCACCCACCCCAACATCAGTGTTGGCTGAGGGTGGAGGTGGGCCTGTTCTAGCGGCACCATCTTTACTTCCTGTTCGGTCAGCAGCTGAAGGAGCAGTACCAGTAGGCCGTATATCATCACTTTGCTTGCCTAAAGATGGCTTGAGCGTTTGTTTAGTTAGATCTGCAACAGCATTTTCTGTCAGACTTCCGAGTAGGCCTCGAGACGTTGCAGACTTCTCCTCAGTCTCTTTATTTCCAGGACTTGATCTGGTACTTCCAGTGCAGCAAGGGTCCAATGTGTTTCTCTCCCCTTGCCCTGAGGCCTGCATTGAAGGAGGAAGCATGCCCTGGCTTTGGTCAGACACTTGAGATCCCAGGACGAAAAATCCACTTTTGCTGCCTGAATAGTTTTGTTGCAGATCCTTTTGTCCAGAGTTGGAGTTTGATGCGGGTTTACGGTGTAGCGCGGAATTCAGGAAGGATCTCCCGGGTGAGATGGAAGGGGAAGTTAATGTAGAGGATGGTGAAGAGTTTGAAGGCAGGGGGCTGCTGGGGCATTGCCCTGCACTCCCTAATGACCCCCCCGCCCCTCCCGCCCTCTGTCCGTCCTCCCTTGGCCTCCCCCCTCCGGACCCCTCATCCTCTATCTTCAGCGCTGGCATCTTGAAGCTCTGCGTTCCTGGCGCTTCGGCCACCGTCCCTCGCCCTGACCCTGCCTCGTCTTCAGTCAAAGTTATTTCGGACCCCCCCTGTGTTGCGGCACCGACCTGGTCTTGGCGGTGCCAGTCACTGCGTCGCTCGGAGGCCGGGCTTGAGGGTGGCAGTGGAGAGGAGGCGAGGACCGCAGGGATGTTGGCACCAGGGAGGGTAGCGGGAGGTTTGTGTTGCTGCTGATGCCCACTGGAAGGTTGTCCGTACCCGCTGCCACCGCTAATAATGCCCGGCTGCTGCCAGGTTGAGCCAGACAGGAAGGACATTCTCCCGCTCTGTTGTCAGGTCTTGTTGTCTCGCTCTTTTCCTTCTTGTCTCTCCTTTCCTCTCTTAATTCCTCCTTCTTTGACTTTCTTTGATAATCTGTGTTCTTCTTTCTCTGTCTTCAGTCTTTCCTTCTGTCTCCTGCTTGTTTCTGTCTCCAGTAAGTGTCGTTTTACTCTTGTCCTGGAGGCAGAAATGTCCTCAGTATCCAAAGTGTTATGAGCTGGGAAAGTAGAGGAAGCAATAAATCCTTCTTTTTTTTATCTCAAGGTGATGCCTCCGAATTGTGTGTAACTGTGCTAATGTGTGTGGAGTGCATTTGTGTATGTGTATTTCCAGGCAAAGCAAAAAGAGTGCGAGCGAGTGTGTGTGTGTGTGTGTGTGTGTCTGGTCGTCTCGGCTTCTATCTGAGCACTGAACGGATCAGCTGTGGGGCTAAATTGCACCTTGCTCTCTCTCTCTCTCTTTCTCTCTCTCTCTCTCTGTTTTCTTTCTCTCGCTCTGACATCACACGGTCACATGACAGCAGGGAATATTCCCTCATTCGCTGGAGCAAAAATGTCAGTGTCTCGCCCCCAGCGACAAACGTGACACACATGAAGAGCCATGATCGCGCACACACATGTAAAGTGGCAAACTAGAACATAAACAGATCAATGGTTGTCACAGTTACAGTCACTGTTCAGATGTCGATTCAGAGTGAGAGACTAGTGAGACATCTCTGAAGTCTCTAATCATCCTGACTAGATTAATTTGTAGGACCTTCACTGGGATTATTTTGTGAGTTTTTATATTTGCACTTTGCAAAGTTCCTATTTTCACCAGTTTACCATCATTCTCATAACAGGTTTAGTTGATTACATTGAATCATTTAATTAAATTAAGGTATATTTCATTGGAAAAATCTTCTTCAAAGTCGACTTTTTTGCAACTTTTCAAAGTTGCTTTAAATTTGGATTTTTTTTTCCATAGTTAGGTTACGATGATAGGAGTTACAGAGGGATGGGTGTCTTTTAAGAAAAACTACGATACCAATAGGGTACTTCATTTATTTATTTTTTATTCGATACACATCATGCATTCAGTTGTATAAAATGGCACCACGGCCGTATTCATTTTAATCAGACGCAGTGCAGATTATCGCTGACTGCTGACTGTGTAAGGTCTGGAACAGAGGTAGGCATCCTGCGTCAGGGATTTGTTCGTCTTTCAGTGAAAAACTTGGGATGTGGTGAAGATTAGCCTGCTGAGGAGCTGCAGTGCGAGGCATTGACACAGATAATGCCAACTAATACTCACAAATTCACATTTGAGCTATATAAGTAAAAAAAAAAAGAAGAAAAAAAGTGTGTTTGTCAGTGTGTACCAACCCACTTCCTGGTGTGATATGTAAAAGGGTTTAACTTCACAGTAAAAAATTAATAAAAAAGGTGGAACAAAACAGCTATGACTCACGAAGGTGAATCATGTTAGCTGGATTGCCAAGTAGCGATATGTGTCAGCTCTAAAAGCTGTCTTATAATTAGCAGTTTGATATGTGTGTTTTCAAAGCAGCTAACAGTTAAAAAAAAACTACAGACAGGCTCATTGTGCATCTTCGTATTAACACTGAACAGTTTTGAGCTGGGGTGATGGTAATCCACTTGAATGACCTTCAGCTGGCTGTATGGCCATCTGAATTGATACTGATTGATTGTATTCACTTCTAGCTAATTGTTTTTGTTGACAGAATCTCCTCTGATTGAACAATGGAAGCAGCTGCGGACTATTACCGTGAAACCGTGACTTATTTTCTTGATACAAGGCTTTTTTTACTTTCTTGAAATTCCTTTTTTGCAGTGTATCCCATTCCACTCCTCTCAGGATTTATACTGGAGCTTTGCAAGGAGGATTACAATTATTTTGCAGACCACTGACTTTCTGGACTTGACGGAGAAACTGTGTGCAGGAGCTAACTATCAGTGTTCCATTACATATACTCATTCTCAACTACATTCGAGGCATTTAATTAACTGATGCTGCTTTGCAGAGTGACCTAATGACGATCCGTGCACCGCTCATTTCACCGACTCCATGCTCAACGCAGAGAGCATAAAATGGCTTCGAGGAGTGCCACCATCTCGGATTCAGTGTTCTCTCCCGACAGAATTTCTACTTGAACCGGCAATTCTTCTGGCTTAAAGCATTGGGTAACCTTTCCCAAACACCAAGGTCATGTTCAACAGGGGGAAATAAACCACACTCTATCTCATCTATCAGTCTCTATTTTAGAAAATATATTCAGAATGTAACGTATCTATATGCTCTGTATTTTATAATCTACATTTGGAATAAAACTGAATAAAAAACGGAATTGTGTGGAATTCATTTGTTTAGGTGATGGATGAAAATCTGCTTTTTGTGTTCCTCAACTGACCTGAACTTTTCCTATCATTTGACTCCATGTCTACAAACATTATTAATAAAATAATAACTAGCAACTCAACATTAAGTATGACATTAAGCTTCGAGTCCTACGCCATCCGAAGCATTGCCAGCTAATGAGTGCTACTCTTGACCGAGGCATGGGACAATATGAACATTTCACATCACGGTTATCCTCGCCAAAATAATTGAGATTTGCGATATTATCCCGATAATCATCAAAATGTCATTAAAGCTGGTACTAAAACATGTAGGTATCACTTTAACAAATATTTATTTATTGCATCACAGAGAGGACACATTTTAGTTTGTACTGAAAAACAAACAATCCTAAATAAGATAATCATGAATCATAAGGTACCCCTTCAAACAGTCAAAACAGGTAAATAATTATATAAACACTGTGTAAGTCTTCTTTTTCTTGCATGATAAATCCTGTACTTTTTAAATCAGGCACCATTTTTCAGCTCTTTCAAGGCACTAGGACCTTCAAGATTATACCAACAATAGAAATTTACCACAATCAACTCGGTCCGGTCAAAAAAACAACAACTATACTGTCCCATATCTATCTGGAACCAAGATTGGGATCTTGGAGCCTTCGCAATGTTAAAGGTGACGAGAGAAGAGAAAGTGCCCTCAGAAGACAAACAGAGCCAAACAGAGTTAAAAAGAACAATAAGACAGGAGTGTGCAGCAGTAAGATTTATCAGCTGTCAGTGAGCCATCCCGGGGTCTCGACCCTGCCTTTGAAACATGATCTTAAACAAACGCCTGATGAGAAACACTGAAGCTCTTTCGCTGTGCAGGACAGCTGACTGCCACAACAACCCCACTTCGCCCCCCAACCCACCCGGGGCCTGTGCCAGCATAACAAGAGCAGCCTGTCAAGCGTGACCGCAAATGAATGAGTATCATTACATAATACCTCCATAAACAATTTGTCTACTGTAATGGCAGAGGGAGACATTAGAGCGTTGTTCGGTCTCAATAGACTTGCAATGGGGTGGTCATTATGCAAGAACATCCTTTCCGGTAAAGTTGGGGTCAGGCTTGTGCTAACATTCAAACGGGCTCTCGGGTTAAAGCGGAGGGATTTCTAGATTTGACAGATGTCTCCAATTCTCTCCTCATCACTTTCTTGTGATAGCGATCGAATCAGATCCCAGCTGGTGAAGTGTGTTCATTGGGTCTCTGTTGGACTGTCATGTCTGGAAGCCTGTGTGGCAGTGACCTTTGGCAGATACTCCTCCTGCTGCTGTCCCTGTATCCATGCATCCAGAGATGTCCTCTCTCTTTCCAGTGCACACTGGGAACGTTGGCTCCGCTAGCACAGGTTTCCCTTCGTCTCCCTCAGGGATTGGTTTCTTTTAGGTTTTTGCTTCCGGCTCGTTGGATCACGCGCTACTGTTTGGGCCTCACTGAGCGAGTAACAGTACCGTTCAGAATATATACATATATTATTCCTCTGTGCCATAGAGCTCCATTGTTGTCCCAAAAACCCATCACTGTTCCTTCATTACCATCAACACATTCCCTGTTATCAGTTGTTATGAAAACCAATATAAAGATTCAGACGGGGTCGGCCATGGCTCAGTAGGCAAAACGGGTCGTAATCACCACCCTCGTCCTGTCCTTGAACTCTGAACCCAAAGTTGCTCCCCCAGGCGCTTTACCGCAGCATACTGCTCCTACATGGTTAGGGCGGGTCAAATGCACGTATGTATGTGACTATTTAAGTAAAGTTTAAGTGTAGCAAGGCCCCTTCTAACCAATATCTTCATATCAGATCTAACGGCCATTCATTCAGCTGATAGAATTCAAAGCGGGCGCATGCACCACCCCGCTGACCCAAACTCTCACCAGAGCACCAAATGTGGATTCATCCGCCGATGAAAACAGTCCCCAACAGATGCACCATGTCCTACTGTTTGAGTAACGCTCGAGAAAAACAGAAGTGGCCGCCTGCACCTTCATGTGCCAAAAGAGAAGGGAGGGGAGTTGGAAATGACTGAGAGATGGGCCAACACATTGTTGTTGTTCATGGCGTATCATGAGATTTGTTGACAATACAAATGACAGAATAGCACCAATCTTATTCTCTAAATGTATTAATATGTTTCCTTGCTGGTTCTGTCTGACGGACACTATAGGACTGTTTCATTCTCATTCATTCACCAGTTTCATCAAATAGATTACAGCCACACACTCGAGCGTGTGCACACATTGCAGAGAAACATAAAAAAATTATTTAGTAGTGCTGTCATATTAGCGCGTTATTAACGGCGTTAACGCAAACCAATTTTAACGCCGTCAATTTTATTAACGGCGTTAACGCATTTTAATTTTTCAATGTTTTTCTCGCGAGCACCACGCCGGATGTAGCTCAACCGGAAGCAAAACAATAGGCACGCCGTTTGGGCTTGGAAGCTAGGCTAACGTTACGGTTTGAAATGAATGAATGGTGAGCGCGATACGGCAAAATGAATGATAAGACGCTAATGAATGGAAAGTTTACTTTCAAAAAGTTGTCAGATGGTTCCCTTGACAAGACCAAAGTGGTATGTGCCATTTGTCATTGTGAACGGAGCTATCATCGTAGCCTATCCAGTCTGAAACACCACTTGATGGCCAAGCACACAGCTGATGCTAACTCTGCGCCCCCTCGTCATAGCAGACAAGAATGGATGACTTCGGACAGAAACACATGGACACCACAACGAAGAACAAACTTATTGCAGCCATAGCTAAATGGGTGGCTACTGCGTGTAGGCCTGTTAACGTTGTGGAGGACGAGGGTCTAGCTGATATGATATGATATGACCTACGAATTGCCTTCGAGAGCCTGACTGCTATGTTTCACAGCTCTCTCTCTCTCTCTCTCTCTCTTAAGCCCTTGTTTACCTGAAATGTGCACTTTATAATTTTATTTTGTAAACCCTTGTTTACCTGAAATGTGCACTTTATAATTTTATTTTATAAACCAGGGGTAGCCAACACGGTGCCCGCGGGCACCTGGTCACCCGCAGAGACCACGCTAGTCGCCCGCGAAGCATGTTCTAAAAATAGAACACGCTTATGAGCTTTCACAAGAAAAAGAATTAAAAAAAAAAAAAAATCACTGCCGTATGCGCAGCGGTCGGAGCTACTTACGTGTCATGGTTCTAACTTGTATCATGGTTCTAACTTTAGTCGCGGTTAAAACTTTATAACAACAATTAATAACCCACAACTAACACATTTTAACAGGGTAAAACACCAAGACACAACAGTTTGTGACTTATTAACAATTTGTAACACTAATGATTGTACATTTATAAAATTACACCACCGAGCATGCTGGGTACAGCTCGCCCACTATCACACCTACATTCCCCTGGGTCCTAAGTCCCTCCAGGTTTAGCTTCCTAACACCCTCTATGTACCAACGTAAAAACAGCTGTTCAGTTGGCCTGCGGTCCTTTTCAGCATCAATGAATGAATGCGTTTACTGAAGAAAAAAAATACGCCAGAATCTTACAAAATACTGTGATATTAATTTTTTGCCATACCGCCCAGCCCTAACTCCGACCATTTCTGAAGGGGGTTGATAGAGTTAGATAGTTAGATAGGGGTTAAATAGATAGTGATCTGTGCAACTTTGTTGTTCAGGAAGTTTGTATCAAACAAGTAGCCCTTAGTATTATTTTGTACCCTTGAAGTAGCTCTCGGCTTCAAAAAGGTTGGTGACCCCTGTTATAAACCCTTGTTTACCTGAAATGTGCACTTTATAATTTTATTTTGTAAACCCTTGTTTACCTGAAATGTGCACTTTATAATTTTATTTTGTACCGCCCTGTTTGGCAGTTGTTTTTCAATAAAATAAAACAGTTGCATAAAGCAAGCCAATCCACTTTTTCATGTTGATAAGAGCATTAAAATGAAGAAAAAAAAAATCCGATTAATTGCGATTAATCGCGAGTTAACTATGACATAAATGCGATTAATCGCGATTAAATATTTTAATCGTTTGACAGCACTAGTATTTAGATAATTCAATCAAATCTGCGATGGACTGGCGACCTGTCCAGGGTGAACCCTGCCTTCGCCCAAAGTCAGCTGGGATCGGCTCCAGCGCCCCGTGACCCTGAATAGGTTAAGCGATTCGGATAATGGGGGGAATTCAATTAAATAGTGCTGTTGCTTGTTTATCCCTTGTGCTCCAATACAATTGGACTGTTATTGTTTCATACGGTTTTTATATTACAGTTTATATTTGAGCTACTCTGACATATTATCATAACAGTTCTGTGCAAAATTGTCTTTGAACACACAAGTAGAATTGGTATACACCTATACACCTGATTCTCTTGCTCCTGCTGTTTCCTATCCTTCTTTTTATTAGTATGCTCATGTCAGATGGCTGTATTTTGCCTATGAAACGGCCGCTGGTGCAAAATCCTATTTGAAAAACTTGAATGATTATAAATGGGAGGTTTGTAACTATGGCTTCCCCCAAGTGAAACTGTAAAAACCTCTCAAAGTAAAACTCTGGCAGCTAACAAGCTGGACCAGGGAGGCACTCTGTGGGAAACCAATAGAGGATGACAAATGAGGCTCAAAAGCAGGGGGAGCGAAATAACAATAAATATATTTAGAAAAAGCAGTCGACAGGTCGAATGCGATCGGACGCTCTTGCGGCTCTCCGCACATGCAAGAATCACAGAGGTCACTGTTAGTCCTCCTTCTGAAGGTCACAGCTTGTTGAACATCAGCTGGAGATGAAGGGAACAGAGAGAGAGAGAGAGAGAGGGAGAGAGAGAGAGAGAGAGAGAATGCTACAGCTGGTTGCCTATTGCGCCGGGCAGAGAGACAAGGAGGGGGAGAGATGTGGGGGGCAGAGGAGGAGGAGGAGGAGGAGGATCTTGTCAGAGCGTTTCTATTTTTACTCCTCGACCTCACTGACTGTCACACCCAGTCCACCCCTTCTCTCTCCCTCCATCCCTTCGCTCACCGAGTCTCTTTGTTTCCACGGTAACCGCCTCTCCATGTCTCCCTGACGACCCCCCCAGCCTCCAATGCAGCGATCCTCACGGTGCCGCAGCGACACGGGGAGTCTGGGCAGGAGAAGGGGAAGACGTGACGCGGATGGAGGAGACAGAAAGGGCAGAGAGAACGAGAGGATGGAGGGATGGGGAGAAAGAGGGAGGGGGGGGAATGACGAAGATAGAGGAATCCGGGATAGATACAGATGAAGTATGATGCACACGAGGAAGGGAGGAAAGGGGAAGGTGGAAGTAGAGAAGTGGGGGGGATGGGAGATTAAATTAAATGAATCCAGACGAGCAGACAGAGGAGTGAAGATAAAAGATGGAGATCGGAGCGAAAGAGAGGACCCACCCATCCTTCCATCGCCGTCACCTGGCCTGTCTGTCTCTCAGTGGTCTGCTTGAACCCCCCCCCCCCAAAAAAAATCAAGTAAAAATCAACCTAACCGACCTAAAAATCAAGAAAACATCAATTATAAAACCTGCAGAGATTGGCAGCGTCTTTGGGCTTCTACGTCTCAGTACATGTTACGTGCCAATGAGTCAGAGTTGGCAGGAGAGCAGGCGGGAGGTAGAAGAACTTACAGGCATTCAGCAACAACAACACAATAAATCACTTTAAATTCACAGTTACGAAGACAAGGTGAGGGAAATAAAAGATACACACACACGTCAACCTCCCATTCAGCCATTAAGGCGTCCCACATGAGACCCCGCAGTGAAAGAGGATTTCATTAACCCACCATGCACCGGCATCATGGAGCGGGGCGGAGTGGGGGGGATCTGTGTCTAGGTTTATAGATCCATCACACGCAGGGAAATGAAATGAGCCCTCGTGAAGAATGAGCGGTCTGATCTAGTAATGTGATGAGAGGCCGAGCCGCAGCGCTGATGTCATACAGATCCCCAGATATCACGCACCTTTGAGAGACAAATCAACTAAATTGAAAAGCCCGTCATTATTAAAACTAATTTCCAATCGGCCCCAGATAAAAAAAACACAACCTTTCAATAGTTCCATCTCAACAGTTTGTGACTTGTGAGCCTTCTGGGTTTCATTTTATGACATTTTAGCTGGAGAACCCCTTGGGAACACTGGCGAACAGCCAGTGGTCACACACATCTCTGACTTCCAAACCTATCACAGCACACAAACACACCATATAAAAGATGTATTTATAGGGAGGCTGTTACAACACAATCCTTTGATAGGATTATTAGGACTCTCTGGAGTATTTTCAAGAAGATCTGAAATCAATGGAAATCAATGTTAGGAGGAAAGATTCATTCAAAGATCTAATATAGCCCGACCGATGGATTTCTGAAGCCCATACTGATATTTGGGAGTTTCCAAATTCCAACAATGATATCAAACCAATAAATCCCTTAGATCAGTTTTTTATTTTTATTTTTTTATTTTTTATGACCTCAAATCTAGTTGGACATTTATGTACTGGAATCGCCCCAAATATACTGATACCAATATAAATAAACTATATCCGTCTGGCTGATAACTCGGTCTATAGTCCACAATATCGTATGCTTTGCACAATATTTAATAGCAGAGCAGCAACTAACGCTCATTTTTATCGTTCGATGATAACTCGTGATCTTGATTAATAGCTTGGCTATGAAATGCCAGAGAATTCAGAAAAGTGCCCACAGACCAAGGTGACGTCTTATTATCGCACACGGTCCAAAACCCACCGATATTCAATTTAACGAAAAAATATGTTGCAAATCCTCACATTAGAGGAGCTGAAAGTAGAAAAGGGCAAATGTTTTGGTGCTTGATGAATGAGCTAAACAGTCGATCAGAAGATTTGTAATCCAGTGAATTAAATAATCCTGTCATCTTTATTCAAGAGTAATGACTGATCACCTTTGAACCTTTGAATGAAAGCAATTCAAAAGGAAATTCACCACAGTTACCTTTTCCTCACATGAGCAAACTCAAATATGAAAAAAAAAGAAAACATATTTTGAAAATAAATATACAAATATTGGAGGGATTTCCCAAATACTGGTTTGAGATTTGGGACATTCCTAATCCAGGTGCCAGTCCGTCTAATAATCCTCAATAATTTAAGTCTTTTCCACCTGAAGCCATTTCGTCGCTGGAGATCAATAAAGGTTCATTCTAATCTGTTGATGAGCTCCGGCTGCATCCCAGTCAAACAGCTCTGCACTTCTCCCAGCAAGCCACCTGATGGAGCCAACGAGCAGCGCTGAGACTCAAAGCCCTCCGCCCGCCTCCCCCTGGCACCCCCAGGACGCTTCAACAAGCGACACACACACACAGCAACACGATGATCTATCTGCAGTGTTCGGCAGCCCGAACCCACAACACCCGCCTGTCCCCAGACGGTTATCTCCATCTAGCGTTCGCTTCCGTTCCGTCTCAAGGACGAAACCAGGACGCTCTCTCTCGTCTCTGCGTGTGTTTGGATTCCTGATTTCACTCACCGGCAAAAAGATGATTTCTCCTTTTGCTTTGCTCTACAGGAATGTTTTCTCTGCCTGTCACTCACTCACACTCACACACACACACACACACACACACACACACACACACACACACACACACACACATATACAGAAGGTCCTACATATAGACAACAGATGCGAGCCCAAGAAAAGAAAAAGCAAGGGTGTCCTTTCCTCATGTAAGGTGAAATAGTCCCAGACATGAATATTGTATGTGAGAGGAGACGGGGAGCTGTGAAGGCAGAACGCAGGTATAAAAATAGAGACACAGAGACAGAAGAAAGAAATAGTGACCAAACATAAAAAGCAGAGGAAGCAGTCAGATATTAATAACTCTATTAGGTTCCATCCACTGATTCACCTCTCGCTGGACAACAAGAGCTCTGCACCAGCAGTGTGTGAGTCACCTCTCACGTGTCCATTTGAAACTGTTACTTGTTTACTCCAGACGCATGACATCAGTGACAACACTGAGGTCGTGGGTTTTTCTGGGAATTTGGGTCTTACAACTTTCTCCAAAGTTTACTCCTGGCATTGTGGACAAGGCAGCATGTACACAAGTAGTAGTAAACAGATAACTGATTCAATACGAATTGAAAAAAGAAATCCAATACATTTTAATTTTTTTTTAGATTTTGCTAAATGGTATAAAAGAATTAAAAAAAGAGGAACTTGGAATGACTAATTATGGCTGCATACCCAAGACAAAGAATTTACAAATCATTAAATATCTTATAAAAAAGTGAGGAAAGGGTGTTTCTAAAGGTGGTGCCACGAAGCTGCTACAGATCCAAACTCTCATGAAAAAAATTAATGCTTGCAGTATATTTGCGTTGCACCGATCTACAGCATAGATATTAACATTGACAGCATAATTCCACAGTAATTTGACATTTAAATCAACAAATGTCAATAAAGAATTGTTGAGATTTTGGAGAAGTGCAGTCTCTCCAGCAAGCAGCAGCAAGTTTTAAAAGTTATTATTACAAACTAAACCACAAATTTAGTGATTACTACTTCATGGGCTAATAAATATTAAAGGCTCAATTTGTACTGGGCCAGAGCATTCGTTTGAAAAATGAACACACAAGGCCGTGTTAATAACCTTCATTTTGCAGACCCCGTGAGGTTTGTGTGGTTGTGCTGCAGCAGAACCAGATCTCAGTCAGGTCCAGCACTAAGGGAGGACCAGCTACAGAAGGAACCACTTAGTGCTGACTGAATACACAGAGTGGACAGCCTGAGTGCTGCGGTCCTCTGCAGCAGACACAGCGTTTCAACCAACACAAAGACACACCGACGTAGAGCTACGTGGTTGGGTGAAGAGCCACAGAGCTCGCTGAAGCTCCAATCAGCCAATCAGCATTGAGAAGCTCCGCCCGTCACCACCACCGTCTTGCCGTTGCTGAATCAAACTGTTGCTGCTCCACCTGAAGTAGCGCTGGTAGCAGCCGTCATTCAGACGCTGTTGTGGGACTACGGATAATATTATGAACCCAGACACGATGGAGTTTGATGTTCCGACGTATGTGGAATTTACACAACAAGTATAAAGCAGAACTAGGGCTGTGCGGTATACCGGTTCAAACCGTATACCGGTTTCAGATTTCCATACGGTATGAATTTTTCATATTCCGTCATACCAGTGCTTACACGTAACAACTGTTGTTGCTCTACGCCGGTCAACTAGACAGCGGTGCCGTCAGCGACCAGCGCCATCAACAAGCTGTGCATATGCACAACAAGAGCAGACAGCAACATTTATTTAATTAGGGCCCGAGCACTGACGTAGTCAGAGTCGAGGACCTATTGAAATTCAAATGTTTATTTATTATTATTAGGGCCCGAGCACTGACGTAGTCAGAGTCGAGGACCTATTGAAATGCAAATTATTATTATTAGGGCCCGAGCACTGACGTAGTCAGAGCAGAGGACCCTATTGTTATTCGAATGTTTATTTTTTTTGTGCGTCATTGCGCAGGGAAAAGAGGTGCTTGGGCTAAACCTACATTCTTCAAAATGTGCACACCCATCCGACTCGGCGAAAATGCCAATCTGATTTGGGTCTCGGACAAAAGTCCAAAAAATAGCTCAGTAGCGCCCCCTTTGGATGTAAAAGCTATACATTTTTGCCACCTAAGACCCATTGACCTGAGATTTGGCACACATGTCCCGGGTGGGACTGCTCTACAAAAAACAAATTGAGACCCTTAAGCTCCGCCTACTTAGATTTTCCGCCATTTTTAATTTTGTAAAAAACACATTCTTGTCAACTCCTCCTAAACTCTGGGTCCATTTCCTACGAAACTTTCTGTGGATCATCATTGGTTCAATGTGATCAAACGATATTTTCAACATCGTTGATATCCCATTGCGTTTAGAAGTTATTAACCAATTAACCTCTTAAGGGCGTGGCTCAAGATGTCAATACACATAACTTCCAAATCACTTTGCCTATCCTCACAAAAGTTGTAGCATATGTCAACATCGTGTCCCTTAACGTACCCAAATTATTATTTCAGAATTTTCAAACACTAGAGGGCGCTGCAGTGAATTGCTAAATTTTTGCATTTCCCTTAATTTCAGGTGTCGTATTCTAACGAACTTCTCCTAGAGATTAAACACGATTGATTTCACATCCGGGCAATATGATGCTGAGACCGTTCCAGGGAAAAGGTATCAAAGGATTTAAAAAATATCGAACTATGTGAGCGCAGAGCAGCGCCAAAGAGACACCATTTTCCATGAAAATGGAAGTTGTTTTAACTTGGTCATACATGATGTAATCTGCTCCATATTTCTCAAATGTCATGACCTCCTGACCCTGAAGAAATCCATCTGATAATTTTGAATCCTAGTCATAGCGCCACCTAGAGGCAACAGGAAGTTACATGTTTTCTACTTGTATACCGTGCTCCTCACAGATTATTCAGATCCCTCTCCAAATGCGTCGGAAGACACTTAAGACATTGATAATGCATCACCTTGAAGATTGTAAGGATCGGTTGAACGGCGTCGCGTCAGAGCATCGCGGAAGTTTGATCCTTTATTATTTATAACATAAGCAGAACGTGAGCAGAGCAGGAAGCCTTGAGGACGAGACAACGTGAGACGGAGCAAGAAAGAAAAATACTACACCCGTTTTGTGATCGTTCAGATATTAATAGGGTGTCTGGAAAGCTTATATTGTATATTTAGACTCCCACAAGCCCGTAGGGTTACAGAGATGTGTTTGTTAGTGAAATCCGACTTTGTAAGGGGTACTTATCAAGGATTTGGTGAAACCTTACGGCCGTCGCGGCAAGCTGACGGAGCTGCCGTTTTGTCGACGGAGTTTACGTAAGTACTTAAACTTAACGGTTACTTTAATTATGTTTTACACCAGATAAATCTTCTCACAAGGGTTGCGGTATTGTAGCACTTTAAATGAAGTTAAACAATGATGTGGTACCGGGGATAAGTAAGGAAACGTACATAAATTTAAAAAAAATGTCCGATAATAGGCGCAGGGGGATTTTTGCACACAGTTTTTTTAAGAATGGTGTGGAACTGTGGTTTCAGCATATTGGATGAGTCTTTTTAGAATTAAATCAATTTTCTTTCAAGAATATAACTCTTATTACTAGTTATTGAAAATGTTTTGATCATATGGGTCGGAGAGGAAAGCTACGCAGCCACCAGAGGAATCTAACTTTACAATTTGTATGATACTTCAAATATTAGTGTAGCCTGATCTTTATTTGCAACTGTGCAGACAATCTGTGTCAAAAAAGAATGTGGCCTCTTAAGTAGACGATTATTTTGTAGAGTGAGGACAAAATATATATTTTAAATAGTTTAACATACTGACCTTGAGATAAATTATCCAGTATGTGTATTATTACGATTTTGGTTATACAAGTGCAAACCTACATTTTGACAACCCCAGAACAGGCAAATTCGGGCGCAACCCTGAGGGGGGCCCGGACCCCAGGTTGGGAACCAATGCCTGAAAGCGTAATTTCCCAATGTTGCCCCAGCATACCAAAAAGCCTCAGGCGCCTCAACCCCAAAAAGAATGCAGTTTGTACCAGAAGAACATAATATGCTGATTTACTGTATGTTGTACTTTGCTGATGACAACTCAGATGCAGTTCAACATCACAGCAACAGTAGACAATGCCAACAACTCTGTCTTACTTCTTTTAGAACAAAAGCCTTGCCTGTGCTTGGTTTTAGTCAATTTGACTTTAAATTACTACGACTACTTTATATGCAAATGATCCACTGTCCTATTTGTTCCATATGAGAATCCAACATGCAAACTGGAAAAAAGAAACGTGTCTTACCTGCTGATCAAGGCCGTGTGATTGGTGTCAGAAAAAAAAAGGAAGGGGGGGGGGGGGGGGGGGGGGAGGAAAAGACAACGGTCAGCCAGTTCAGAAACAGTTTCAAAGCTTCAATGCAATAAAACACACTTTAACATCCAACATCAACTCAAACAATGCCTAAGAACTTCTCACAGAAAATGTAAATTGTTAATGTGCTTCAAGACTACAGGACATTTCAGAGACTATGGGATGTTTCAGAGACTACGGGACGTTTTAGAGACTACGGGACGTTTTAGAGACCATGGGATGTTTTAGAGACTACGGGACGTTTCAGAGACTATGGGACGTTTCAGAGACTATGGGACGTTTCAGAGATTATGAAAGTTTTAGAGACTATGGGACGTTTTAGAGACTATTCAACGTTTCAGAGACTACAGGACATTTTAGAGACTATGGGACGTTTTAGAGATTATGAAAGTTTTTGAAATTATGAAAGTTTTAGAGACTATGGGACGTTTTAGAGACTATTCAACGTTTCAGAGACTACAGGACATTTTAGAGACTACAGGACGTTTTAGAGATTATGAAAATTTTAGAGACTATGGGACGTTTTAGAGACTATTCAACGTTTCAGAGACTACAGGACATTTTAGAGATTATGGAACGTTTCAGAGACTATGGGACGTTTTAGAGACTATGGGACATTTTAGAGACTATGAGACGTTTTAGAGACTATGAGACGTTTTAGAGACTACGGGACATTTTAGAGCCTATGGGACGTTTCAGAGACTATGGGACATTTTAGACTGTGGAGGAAGAAGCATCCAACTGAGGTCATCTAAGGATTTACCCCAGCGTACGAGAGACCAGGCAGGCCAAAAGGGCAGACGTTACTCTGCTGGTCACTACATGGTTGTTTGGTCCACCACATGTCACAAACAAAACTTTCGCAGACTTGTCAAGAGTCTACAGTTAACAACTGCTCTGGATCTTTGCATTGCAGGATCAAGATCACGAGGAGTTAAAATGTAGATACTTTAACCGTGAGCTTGAGGGTTTATTCTTCACCTTGACTATACAGTAACAGTGTGACAGACATATTTTAAGTTTCCTTATTGGATGTCTTCCATAGCTTTTAGCAACATCTTGTGACCTTCATTGTGTAGTTTTTACTCTGTTTCTATGGAGGTGGTTCAGTTGTCATCATCGGATTTAAGTATCGGAACTATGGTCACTGACAGGTGGTTGCATATTGGAAGATATCAAGCAAGGGGAGAGATATTTTTGTCAAACTGCAACTCTTGTCTAATGGGTTAAAATAATGTATTGGGTCAAACAAGCACAGGACTTTCACCTGGGCGACCCCTGTTCTTGTCCCGTGTGGAACCAAAAGACTAAACGTACTTAAAGCCAAGTTACGCAAGTTTTAACAAGCATACTTATTTGAACACAAACCACAACTTTCCTCAATCTAACAAGTAGTTTTGTTGCCTAAACCTGGAGTTGGTTGGTTTCAATTCACAACGTTCACTTTTACTTTAGGTGCAGTTTGGCCCGTGTGAAGCATGAGAAGGTTAGGTCGTGATAACTACTGATAACTCCTATTCTATAGGCTGATACAAATTCACATGATAGCTGACTGGAGTGTTTTAGGAAATATTAGCTTATTCTAATTGGGTTCTAAGTGGGTAGCATGTGTCAATTTGCTGCTTATTCTCAATGTCCTAAAGTCTCTTACAAATATTAATAACAGAAAAATTATCATTGAGTCTTTGGATGTCATCACATAAATTAGAAACAGTTGCAATAGAAACACAAAATATAGACACAATAAACATAAAGAGGCATCAAGACAATTGGACAACTGCAGGTTGTGTATCCCCAACCTAAACCATGTTTTACATTATTGGCAAACCAATTCACTTGTCTCGGTCACAGCCATGTCTACTTTTAACTTCTGTACTACCGCCCTACTGCAACCTTTAACAACTACAACGTTATTGACTTTGGGAAGCTAAAAGGCATTAGCAAACTAGCTTCGCTAAGCAAGGACCCAGGTCATGTGTGTGTTTCTCTAGACAGAGAGGAGATAGTGGGAGGTACAAGGGCAGCTGACCATCATATGAAACAGTAGACAGTGGAGCAAGCAAAGATAGCAGAGCTATCAGAAGCAGCAGGTCAAGTGATAACATTGTTAGGAACATGGTAACAGGAACACAGAGGCAGGCAGAGTCAAATCAGACAACTTTCATGTAGGGCCTGACCAGAACAGTACATTTGTGTGCCACCCTCTTGCCAACAGCTAGGAAGAGTGATTTATCTGGACACAAATGTTTCTTTGGTAAAAAATAAATAAAGGATTTGGGTTTGGATTAGATTAACAATTGAGCTGCTCTGCATTTATGTCTCTGGCCCTGGTTATTACACATACATAAAGAAAAAGATCAAGCACCAAGCAGGCCTGGTACTCAATCCACAGACAAAGAGCCATGCATAGAGGAAGACAAAAAGTAGCTACTTCCTGCTAGCCTAGCCTATAACGATTTTATTCAAATTTGCCCCATGTTATTCATAATCTTCCCTGTAGTTCACCAACCTTCCAGTGGGGGGAGTTGTGGCGGCGAGGACTCCTGGTGCTCTGAGTGTGCAGGGAGAGAAGGAGGGGCTGCGGGGGTGATGGGGGGTGGGGAAGTGGCTTTTGCTGAGCTAAAGGGTGTGGCTACACTTTTGGGGGGACTGTCTGACGATGCTGTGGGGGTGGCTTCATTCTTACAGTGAGAAGCTGAGGGGATAAGGAGCGTGGCTGAAGTGGTAACGGACACGGTAGCTGCAGTCAAACTGGGGGTGGCTGTGTAGGACAAGAGTGTGGCCGAGGGGACAAACGGCTTGGCATCCACGTTGAGGGCTGATCCCACCGCAGTCGCTGGGGTGCGTGTTCCTACGGAAACTAATGGTGATGGGTTGGTGGAAAAAGCGGAAGCAGGAGGGAGGTCTGGAGTGATCTTGAAGGGGTTCAAAACAGAAGTGGCTTGTGAAGCAGGGATGCCTATTTCTGTTGGGGTGGTCTTAGTCAGGGTAGCTGTAGCAAGGGAAGGGGTGTTGGTCATAGGGGTGGTGGTCTGCGAGTCAGGAGTGGAGCCTGGAGGGGTCTGGAGGACTGAATCCAGGAAGGAGAAGGTCTGGGAGACGGGGCTCAGATTGTCCCCGGTCATCAACGCTAGACTACCACTAACATCCCCAGCTGGACTACTCTTGATGGCAACACTAGCTGTTGTACTGTTATGTTCAGGTTTGCTCCCCAAAACCTTCTCTTGATTTGCTTTTGGGACATCTTTATCAGACAAGGGGAAATCGTCCACACACATCGGCTCGTAAGAGCGTGGAAAAGCATCTGTTACAAGGCTAGCATGGGAACGGTTGGAGAAACTGTTGGGTATGTGCGCAGGGCCAGAGGGCAAAACAGGGCTGGGGTTGGAATCTGGAGTTTTGGAGTCAAAAGGACCAGAGTTGGCAGTTGTGGCCCAGGTGGCAGCGACTGTAGCCGGCGCAGGGGAGCTGGGCTGCTGGGGCACTCCCCACTCCTCTGGGAGTCTTGCCCGACTCTTAGTCTTCCTACCTTTCACTCTACCCCCTCCTCCACTCTCTCTGATCTCCCACTCCCAGTTCTCCTCCTCGTCCTCCTCCGGTCCGCCCTTATCCTGCATCCCGTGCGTGTCTGATTGTCCGTTGTTGTTCTCCTGGCTTGCCAAGAAGTTGTAGACGTGGTCATGGCCCTTCCTCTTCTTCTTCCGCCGCCTCTGCTGTTCCTTGCCAGCCTCGCTCCCCGGCCCCACTCTCTCTGGGCTGAGGGGTTCGGAGGTGGAGGAGGTGGGACTGCTGTCGTCCATTGAGCAGCTGGGAGAGAGGACGGAAGCTGCCGAGGGGTGGGGGGTGGGGTGGGAGGCGGGTGTGAGGATTTATAAGAGGAGGAACCAATCACATACTGTGTCAGAGAATCAGCTGCCGGAAAAGCCATCAGATTGTGGTCAGCGTAGGTGGTTGTCACTACTTCATGTATACATTGTTTACTGTTTCATGGCACTATGGGAGTGTAAAGACTGGTCTAATCAAAAGTTAAGGTCTATATGAGATGAGGTGATATTTTGAAGGAAGGTGGCTATTAGAATTACCAATAACTGAAGGTGGAATATTGTTTTTTGTAGGGATAATCTACCGCAAAATAGCCGTTCCTTCCTACACAGATTCAGACAAACTCATGCTATACCATATTAAATGCTTTTGCATGTAGTTCAAAGGAATGCCGGATAGGTTAGAGTTAGAACGGCAAGGGTACTTGGGACTAGGCCACTCCTCGTGAATGTGCCAATATTTGTAAAGAGTTGGGTGTGCTTACTTAGAGGCTGAATGCAGTCCCTTAGATTATTTGCACATATTATTGACCTTAAACATGACGTTGTTGGAAATTTGAGCTGTCCTTATTTCCTAAAGGGGGACTCCATCAAAGTCAGTTTTAAACATTTAAACATTGTATAAGGTAATTTAGGTCTTACCCAGGGACTGGGGATGAAAATTAGCTTTTAATGATATCTCTGAATAATTAATGTGATTTCAAGTATTGCAATGTATGTTTATTGTACGTAAGTGAGTTATTGCCAAGCGTGGTGGGTCATAATAACATATTGATTAATAGCGGATAGGTTGAGTGTGGGTGAAATGATAATTCATTGATGGGGGAAATATTTATTACATTCTCTAATATGTGAACATAGCAAGCAGAGAGCACACAGCTTCAGTTTTCATCAGACAAGTGCTTCCCCATTAAGAGAGACGGGTTAAGCAGCTTAACTTCATCGATTATTTCAGAAACTAAACATTTGGTCCTGTTTCGTATTTATAGTTTATAACTACAGTTTTTAGTTTTGCTGCTTAAATGTTCCACAATACCCGCTGCAGTGACTTGGCTGCTGCACAGAAACTTTAATAATGACTGAAAACAGCCTCTCTGATCAATTGTTAAAGAAAACACTCGTACATCCATACAATACATCATTCAAAAAGCAACATAGTCGCAGGGATTGTTAAAGGTGGAGTGAAATGTCCATGCAGGTGTGGGTCTCTAAATTGAAGAAAATAATTAATTTGAGTGGCTGGTGGATGGATGAGTTATGAATACCAGCAGATTCGGATGACGTTAGAACAGATTCGCCCATCTCTATTAATTGTGGTCCTAGTTAAATAAAATAAATGTCCATTAAGTGTTGATAAATCAGTGGAACATACTTTTAAAGTTGACATATCATAAACCCCCAATCCCATCTGAGGATCTCCACCCACGGCTTGAAAACTATCTCTGCATTTATGTATTTTGAAGCCAACTTTATTTTGACTCTGCTTTTTGGGGATTTAATTTTTTAGAGAGACAGGCGCTAAAACAGTGCATTTCAGACAGAGAGAGAAAACAGGTATATTCAGACAGACAGAATGAGAATAATAATGTATTTTTTAATACTAAAGAATGTAAACATGGTCTAGTAGAAACCTAAAATACTAGTATGAACCTGAAAATTAGCATGTCATGTCCCCTTTAAGGAAGCTAGTTCGATCCCATATATGACCATTAATTAAGCAAAAGTAGGATTATTTTCCGGTCAAGATTAAATGACCACCGCATATTGCTCATCTCTTCAAGTGTGAGATCTGCTAGTGGTTCCACAATCGAATCGCTTTTAGGCTCCTTTTGGCACAGACTTTGGAATGTTTCATAAAACACGATGTATGTGATGGGGCCTGCTTTTATAAATACATTCAACGTGTCATTTACTCACCTGTTACAGACTTTCTATATTTCAGTAAAGGGACCGGATTGGAATGTGCATAATCGTGACAGAGCAGTTCAGGTGCTGTTTTACAGCACCATAATGGTTCAGCACTGAGCACCAAGTGAGAAGAGTTTCTTGGATTTATCTGCTTGGTTGCGTCTCCTCTCTGCCATCGTGGTTTGAATTAACTGTTAATTCACATTTCATATAAAACACTGTTTTCATTCCAATTTGCCAAATTTGTATGGTGACTGCGAGGGACCAAAGCTCACTGTGACTGGAGGTCTCATGCTTATCTACATGGGAATGGACATTACGGGATCATTCTACTGTATATTAAAAACAATCAATATCGTAAAATGAGAGGAAATCAAAGTTGAAAGATCCATTGGTTGACCATATGATATTGTGTACATTTTCAATGCAAAAAAATCTGAATGGAGTCTGGGTTGGACTGTTTTAAAATAGCACTTTTCAGCCCAAAACAAATTATGTAATGTGTGATTCTCTCGAAGTGGAAAATATGTTGGATTCACCTCTTTTTAAACATCATCATCACCATCATCATGACGCATGACTTCATGTCTTGTGTAGAGAGCAGGACGCACAGCAGAGCAAAACAGACACACCTCCAGCAATAGAGCTCTGAAGCGACTCAACAAGCCAAATAAAGCACCTTCAGCATGCGAGATGAGAAATAAAATGCATGCACGTTTGAAGAATCCCGGCAATAAATATAATCCTTGTCCCACATGCAGGATAACATATGGACTGTGCAACTGAATCACAACGCCATGACAAACTGTGCACATGCACGCTTTGACAAACAAAGAGAGGAGAAAAAAAAGCTTCAGCTTGCACTGAAATGATCCCTTCGTTTGTCCGCTCCCACTATCTCCTCTTGTTTGGGGAACAGTCTGGGCTGTGGTTCTCCGCTCTGAGGCAGTATTTCTCAATTATTTCTGACAGGCAAGTCTTGGGCTCAGAGAGAGAGAGAGAGAGAGAGAGAGAGAGAGAGAGAGATGAACCGGCGGCCAGACAGAGGGATAGGCTGTATCAATAAAACTCACACCTATACGACCTCGCTCAGTCGCGTCATGTCCCCTTTTGCTCTAAATTCCTATTCCTCTATCTAAGTTTTTCATCCTCCCATCTCCTCAATATCTCCTGCATCACCGGATGTTAAAGTGAATCTAGATGAAGCGGCATCTTTCCCTCTAAATCGGCCACCTCTCCCATGTTTTTCTAAACTGATTGAATTGCAGGAGCCATTTTCCTCCCTTCGGCCTCCAATGCTCGCCCGGCTATAAACAGCTCGAAGGAGGAGACAGGCCCGGGGCATTATCGTCTATATTTAATGTGATAAGGTATTTGATGGAGAGTACATCTTAATCTGGGCTCTGGCTAACTGCCACGGGGGCACATTAATGTCGGAGCGCTGGCTGCCTCAAACACATTGCCGATGCAAAAAGGGCTGTGTGGGACAGTTTGGACTGAAATGTTGCTGCTGAAGGGGGAGCTTCGACTTTAATAAAAAGGCTTATTGACGATATTATTAAGATTCATAAAGCAGGTACTTGTGTTTCTCCTATTTTCCCCGAATTGTTCCTATAACCTGTATCATGAGTCATTCTGGCTCAATCCCATCGGGCAGCAAACATCTTTTGGTTCTTGTGGAAACTTTTGGCCCAACGAAGCACCGCTCATCCATGAGCTCTTCTACGAGAGGTTTTATGACTCTCTTTGCTTCATTAGATACCCATTGAGGTGAGACGGGAAGAAGCGGAGCTACATGACCTGTCGTGACTCTTTCTGCCTGGCAACGGGACTGGACTACTATGTTTTAATACGCAGCGTTAAACGTAAAATGTCCTCATCAGCAGATGTCTCATATGATGTTCAAAAGCAACTGGGGCAAAGTAACAAAGTACTTCAGTATCAGTGAAATTACATTAGAGTCGTGGGTGTAATGGGCCTTTCTTCATGGATATTGTTCTGATTTTGTCCACGCTGGATCTTGTCATGGCAAGAACAGAGCCATTGTTATTCATATTAGTAACATCTGTACTCCCTCATTCTGGATGGTATATTAATTATTACCTCCTCAGCAGGTTCTGTACAAGAACCATCCACCACCTCCCAGTACTGTGCACCATGTGCTATCTGCCAGGTAGTTGGAGCTAATGGGTAATTCTGAATTCTGAGCTCAGGGGGCGGAGTCCTTCTTGAGATTATCAGCATTTCTACCTCATTACTTTTGTGCAGTGGTGGAAGAAGTACTCAGATGTTTTACTTAAAGGGGATATAAAATGCTCATGTTCAGGTTCATACGAGTATTTTAGGTTCCTACTAGAACATATTTACATTCTTTAATATTCAGAAACCACATTGTTTTTCTCATTCTGTCTGTCTGAATATACCTGTATTCCCCCTCTGAAATGCTCCGTTTAAGCGCCTGTCTCTTTAAGACCCCCTCCCAAAAAAAGCCCAGTCTGCACCGATTGGCTTGCGAGAAGAATTTGGTGCATCTTTCACATGTTTTTTGATAAAGGCAGCCAACAAAAAACAAACTTTTCTTCTTTTCAGTGTCTGTTAAAAGTAAAAGCTGCATTCACAAATGTACTTATGTAAAAGTAAAAGAAGTAATAGCAACATAATACACGAACAGTACCTACATTCAAATGACTTGTTATGCAGAATGAATGCAGAATGTTTCACTTTAAGCTAATTTAATTACTTTACATACTGCTGGGTAGCTTAACCGTTCATGATACATTATTAGTGTATTAGTAATCATTTAAATCTGTAAAGATAATAAAGTTAAAAAAATGCAGTGCAACAAAAAGTCAAATATTTGCCTCCAAAATGTAGTGGTGTAAAAGTACAAAGTATCATAAAATGGAAGCACTTGAGTAAAGTACAAGTACCTCTAAATTGTACTTCACAGATTGTTGTTGGTTACCCAACGCTTGCATTCTACTCTTCGTTGCCGTCATCCAGATGATGTAACAGGATTGGCACATTTACAGAATGTCTGCAGGTACTTTGTGTGATGGAGCAGTTAGCTAAGCACAGGATTTTAAAATAGCAGCATGTGGTTACATCACCGCCTGATAACTGAATGGGTGGTCCTAGTACTTCCTACGACGCCCATGTCTATAATGCCTTATAATCTGCTGTATAATTATAGTTACAAGCGCTCATCAACATTAATCATAACACATGATAAAGCATTTATTTATAAGGTCAAGTATTATAATACTGCATCACAATCACTGTTATTATCAAGCGATCATGGATAATGTATTATATGTATAGTTACTGTCATACTCACAACAAGCAACTGACATATGATTAGACATTTATTTAAACTGGGCTCTGTACAATGCATTATAATGTGATTATAAGTAACTCTAAGTTATTGTTGGCTTCAAGTAAAGCAACATTAATCTGACAACGTTTTGTGTTGTTCTTGCATAGATTTAATGATATCTTTACTTCAAGCAAACAATCTACATTTAGTGTAATTTATAATTACATTATAATGAATTTCAGCAACGATTAGGATGTATTTTTAGAAATAACACAATGTATTACAACTATGATTATGATATTATTCAGAGCCGACTATAATAATTTCTCAGTATAGTTATGATGCATTACAGACATGGGCATCATAGGAATATCGTTATGCTCAAACCAATAGGATTGTAAATCTAAAGACCACAGTTACCCAACAGCATTGTGTAACAACCAATCCCTCCTCAAATCATCCCTGGTTTCTAGAAGTCTGTTGAAACTTCCTGTAATGAAGGAGGATAGTAAGTGTTACGTAACAACCAGCCGGTACTGGCCTATCTTTAGCCCACCGACACAGCAGAAGGGAGAGGCGATACAAAATAAAAACCCTGAATAGAGCTTGCTAAATGTTTAATACGTTCTGCACTATCAAAACTCAGATGCTGAGTCATTTCAAAAGGTCCTTTGAGAGCCCTGCGGAAAAAATAATCTAGACTCTTCTGTTCGGCTGATGAAATAACTGTTCATGTCTCCATTTGCAGGATCTGATAACCGGCTTTAAGGTAAATTACCCGGAAGACTGCAAATGCACGGCTGCTTTGCCCTTAAATCCTCCTGTGGGTTTGTGTTATTCACTCGAGCTGCTAATGAGAATTATATACATTAACAATTCAGGATGAAAGGCAGTGAGACATGAAACTATGGTCTGTGTTTATGGTTGTCTTAGACCCCTCTGTCTGCTGATCCAGTTGGTCATCATAGGAAGAGAAGAGCAACAGAGTGCACGGGGAGTAAAGCAGTGAGGCGACCGGTGACGTCCAAGCAGAGCTGGATCTGTTTCCACCTACATGGGGAAGGCTGCCCTCTGCTGCTGAGAGCAGGTTCTGTGTGATGATCCTCCCCTGTGCTGCCCTGCTACAGAAACCCATGGCGACTTTCTGGAATAATAAGCGTACAATTTGAGATTTTAATAAATCTAATCGAGGACATGACGAGGATTTAGGTGTTTTTTCCTCCAATCTGGCCCGAGCTGTAGCCCCCCAAAACCATACTGCGTATACCGCAAGTTCCTCCTCTCTCCTCATTCTCCTGACTCCGCCCTGCCCCTGCTGCCACCGGCACACAGTACCAACATGCAACCCCCCACCCCCTACCCCTCTGTATGATACCTGTGGAGTGATCCATCGAGGGGATTCCCGGCCCGCCAGACGAAAACAGATCGCTGGTCTTAAACGGACTGATTCCACCGGTGTTGCTGGTGGTTTTGTTGTCCACGCCAAATAGCCCCGAACTCTTCTGGGAATCCATGGCGGAGCCCATCCCGGTCTGGCCGAGAGTGGTGCTCATGTCTGTCTGGAACGGTGGGAGGCCGGACCCCATGGTCCCTCCCATCCCAGATTGAGAAAAGCCTGATGGGGAGATGGAACACAGACATCACCAACAGACCACTGACATTCTGATGCTTTATATACGACTTTAGTTTTATTAGGAAGCTGTAATAATAATGGTGAGACCAGGTAATAGTATTACTTTAACGACTGCTTTAAAAGGGACAGTGTGTAGGTTTTAGTGGCATCTAGTGGTGAGGTCGCAGATTGCGACCAACTGAATACCTCCGCTCTGCCTTCCCTTTCCAAGTGTGTTGGAGAGCTACGATGCTCTTCAGGTAACGGAAAAAGTTATAATATTATTTTCCATTTCCGCTAATAGATCACCTGAAATCCTACACACTGTTCCTGCAATGTATTATGTATATAATTTGTCATACTATACAGTTTCAATATTACTTATAATGTATTGTTAGTGATACATTTAGGCATTGCCTAAAATTGTTAAAGCAACTGTATGTAGACCATGGTTTTCTTCATCTTCAGGCTGGTTTAGTGGATCTTGAGCTTTTCGTGTTAAACGTTGTGTGATAGCTTGTTGCCCTGAGAGGTTGGAACGAGATATATGTGGCGCTAACGTTAGTAGAGTACATTAGCATATCATTAACTAGCGTTAGCATATATATGCTACGCTAGCTACTGAAGGTATACTGAATGTATACACATGCTGCTTTAGCTTTTTAATAATTGTAACAATGAATAATGAAATATCCGTCTTCCCTCATTTCATTGTCTTCAGTCTGGATTACCAGGTGATGAGGTGGTTCACTTCCACACTGTGATATGTAGCTTCAGCTTCTATCTTTGTCTTTTTAACTTGTTAGCACTGCTGAAACATCCTGGATATATCCTTCAAAACACAGACTGTACACCCTTCTGTCTGCTTCTCTCTGAAATCTCTCTCACATTTCTGTTTTTCCAAAAACTAGATCATATTTATGCATTGAGTGCAGTTAGTGACTGTGTGGGCTCCGTGGTAGCTCTAACAGAGCAGCAGCTGGCAGCAGGGCGTAGCGAAGGGTCAATTATGGACATTTTCAGTTTTTAGAAATACAAAAACGTGACGCAAAACTGATTGAAAACCACTGTTGAATGGTAAATGTGTATGCAGCACGTGTGGAGTGTCGTCACCCAACGGTGCTGACCAGCTACAAAGCAGCAGCTTGCGTAAAGCTTGGAAAGGTTTGTTTTTATGGATTGCCCTCCAGGATGATTTCCGCACAAAAAATCTTGTGAATCACAATAGCGTCCAGCGCCTTCACTTGTTTGTCACTAGATTATGTTTTTAGAAGCACATGGACATATGACGAATGTGACGTCTTTCCCAGCTTTAAAGTCAGAGGTAAAAAAAAAAGTTAAGTGGACCTAGAAATGAGTCAGGCACGCTGTTGTCCTTTGTCTTGTTCAGGTTCCATTGATCGGTCCTCCCACCCATCATGGGACCTGAAAGAGAGAGACAGAACGACAGACAGACAGATGGAAAGAGAGAGAAATTATAGAGTGACCAGGGGAAGTGAAATTGGAGAAGAGAGTGGGACCAGAAGAGAAAGTCAAAATGAGAGGGAGGAGTGAAGTAAAGGAGGTGAATGATCAAGAGAGATGAGGAGAAGAATGAAATGAGCCGGCAGAACATAGAAACAAATGCTGATGTTAGACGTATTCAAATGTGTGCGCGCAGTCTGTTAGGTTAAATGGAATCATTAAAAACACCTGAATATAAAACTAATTTATTGGACATTTTGACATGTTGCAGTAGGAAAAACGCGGGTGTAAATAATTCAATGAATGATGGCTGAATTCCATTAAGCTGCTTCCCTTTCAGTGTCCTGGTACACTGGCATGGCTTACTGAGACACAGAACCGAGCCATACGTATCTATATACAATTCTGCAAATCCCAGTCAAGTCTCAAGTCTTTCAGCTCGAGTCCAAGTCAAGTATCAAGGTTTGGGCACAAGTCCAAGTCATGCCTCAGGTCTCTGATCTAGAGACCAAGTCAGGCCTCAGGTCTCTGATCTATAGTCCAAGTAAGGTCTGTGTAATATTAATATCATATATTAATTAATAATTTATTCTTCTCCTTTTAATACTTTTTTTTTAAGGCAAAATGTTTAGTGTTCAATATGTCTGCGTTGCGGATTATGTCTGAAAACATGACTCGGTTTGGCATTCACAGTGACCACATGAAGAGTGTGACAATGCCCTCACGTTGTTGGGTCTCTAGTTATTGGTAGCAGAGACCACTTTGCTGGTCCCACAAGAGTGTTAGGTCAGTGAATGAGGTTTGCTCGGTTGTGAACCTTTTTCCACTTGTGAATGTACATTAAACATATGGAAAGCTGTGCCCAGAAAAAGTCCCGACTGGTGAGTGTTTTCTTACAGTCTGTACACGTCCCATGGGCCTCTGCAACAAAACAGCTCACTCAAACCTCTTCTACACTACAGTGGACAAACACTCCCTCCACCCTCACCAGACAGGTAGTCCGAGCTGAAGGCAGACTGTCCTGGAGGGTCTTGGCGTCCACCCGATGTCATCATTGACGACATCATCCCCGCACCTAAAGGAGATAGAAAATAATCATGATGAGCATCACCGGCAATCAACTGGCTCATTATCCTGTACAGCTTGGCCAAATGACCCTGCAGATGACGCTGCAGACTCCACAGAGTGAGACCGACTGAAAGCTTCACCTGAATCGGTCACTCTGTGGAGTCAGCTGTTTATCCATCACACAGGTCCCGCTTCCCAAAACAAGCCTCTCCAGCCTGTGAGTGTGTGTGTGTGCGTGTTACATCTTTTGACAGTGAGGCAAGCAGACACAACACGTTGCTGAAAGGGACTATCACCATGGTTACACAAGGAGAGGACGACAGCATCTGCGGTTCCCCGGGCTACACTCGCTGTTGGTGGGAGTGGATGTGTCTTAAAGGATCGATGCCTATGTGCTGAGGCCCCATACCACACCCACACACTCTAAATACTGTCCAGTGGAAACCAACTTGCTCACACAGATCAAAACGCCTGGGACCGAATCACCCCCATATGAACGCTGTTTATATGCTGACAGTAGTCCGCTTGCAGGGTCCATTCTGGCTCTTTCCTACAAGACAACATATGGACAAAAATAAATAAAAAGGAGCAAGATGCGGGATTGGGAGCATTTTTGATTGCGTCGCATGGCTCTTAACATGGGCGACGCCTGAGCCGGCGGCTCGCAGCTAACAGCGCGAGCCGCGGCGATGACATCGTCATCTGTAAACGGCCACATGAGAGCAGGGCAGAGCAGTAACCAGAGGGGCTCGCCGCTGCCCTGGCTATGTACGAAGTAAGTAGGAACTCAGATATACAACACACAGAGAGAGGGAGAGTGCTCCACTACATCTTCATTTAGATAATATTGTTTGATGCGTATTAATGCTCTGAATGTCATATTTTGTTCCTTTTAAACTACGGTAATTCTTGTTTTACTTATTTACTTACTTTACTCCTATGATACTGTATTTTATGAATACATTATTTTTCAGGCGGTTAACAGTTTGGCATTAAGAGCCTAATAATAATAATGCATTTCATTTTCAACGCACTTTTCCTTCAAAAGAATCTCAGAGTGCCACAGAGCCAATATATAGTAAAACAAATAAAAACATAGTTAAAACATAGTTAAAGCAACCCATAATAAAAAAAATGAATAGCTGACAATGAATCAACACAAGGTAAAAAATGCCTTCCTGAATAAACATGTTTTTAGGCCATAAAAGAGTTAAGTGTCTGAGTTGCCCTTAGGTGGTCAGGGAGACTGTTCCAGAGGTGTGGCGCTGCCGAGCAAAAGGCCCGGTCGCCCATGGTGCGGAGCTTGGTGTTGGGGACCCGGAGGATCTGTAGATCTGAGGGTGCAGGTGGAGGTTTGGGGAGTAATGAGTTCTTGTAGGTAGGGAGGTGAAGGTCAATTTATGCATTTATGGGTGAGTAGTAGGACTTTGTAGTCAATCCGGAATGAGACAGGGAGCCAGTGTAGTGAGTGCAGAATGGGTGTTATGTGGTCATATTTCCGGACTCTTTTCAGGATCCTGGCAGCGCTGTTTTGAATGTATTGCAGTTTCTGGATGATCTTCTCAGTGATCCCAGTGCAGTACTGTGTATTTTTAGGCTTATTAATAATGTAGAAATGCACCGAAACCACCGTCAAGCTCAGAGTCAATAGCCAAGCTGCCGGTTTAATTACCATTAAATTAAGGCGAGTGTTGCTGTGTAATCAAAAGGTATTAAAAAGTTGACACATATTATATCATATATATATATATATATATATATATATATATATATATATATATATATATAAATAAAACTATACAGCTGGTATTATCAACTAAATCATAAAAAAAATGGTTTCTGCAAGTCCACTTACTTCACCATGAGCCATTACCTGATGAAATTGAGCTAAACTCAACTTAAACTGTTGTTTCCTCGACGACCACATTTAACATGTATTAGCTGCAACACAACGGGATCAGACACATGAGCCATATTTATGTAAAAGAACATTTTAAAAAGACCCAGAAGTCAATGAATACCTGTCAACAAAGACAAAACAGTTCAAGCTCGAGAAAAAAAACAAGAACTTCAAGATTTTTATTTCCATAATTGTCTGTTAAGTCACGACCAAAAACGTCTACCAAACAAGTCGACGGTCATGTTGGTCATTTATTTTTACAGAATGATGGAAAAAGGCCAATTATTGCCTGACTTTTTTATTAAAATGACAATAGTTAGTCGAGCTGCCCGCCAGTATTCTGGAACCTGGAAGATGAAACAACATTGGCTGTTACCACCAGTGAATGAGGTGTCGCCAAACCCCACCAGGGCTGAAATCTGATGGATCGCCACTTTAAGTACAGTATTTGAGTAATATCAAGCATTAAGCTCTCGCTATATATGAGTATCTAACTGCTTCCTGTCAGAATACTTGTGGACTATCTCTATACAATCATTCACCATGAATTGGCCTGCTGCTGCAGCTACAGTATGTGTACCTGTCCATGGTCCTGAAACCGCAGGACTTATAGACTGGAAGGCAGTCAACATCAGGTCATTACTAACAAAAAGGAAAAAATTACATTCTCACTAGTAAATTTGTAAGTAATGCTGCTGTAACGGGTGTTTGTTTGACCCGTCCATCTACCCTGACCCTCCCAGTTTGGACTTTAATTAAAACTATATATATATTCATAATATACGGCAAAAAACTTGCGGAACATAATTGACAAATCAGTTTCATTCATTCATTTTCAGGAGACCACGGCAGTGCTGCTGTGCTAAGACACGTGCAAAATTTGTCTGGGTGACCCCAAAGCTTTGAACGGTAGTGTACATACATACGGGCAATAGACTCTGAATACAGGTGCTTTTTGCATGTAAAAAGTTTGCTTTTCTTCTTTCCATTTTCCCTCTCTCAAATGTCCACACACACACACACACACACACACACACACACACACACACACACACACACACAGGATGTGCGTGCAGACAGTGAGAACCCAGACAGTCCTCTGAGGAGAGCAGCCGGCATCGAGCCTCAAGGTCAAACCTTCTTTCTTTTTTTGGGCGTTTTGGCCTCACGTTTTGGCCTCTTGTGTATTGCTTTTACAGCACGGTTCGCCGGCTACCGACGCCGTTGAGTGACACGGACCACTCCGCAGTGTTTGGTGGGGATGCAAAGGTGACCTTCTGTTGGAGCTCACCGTGCTCAGTCATCTTCAGGTTGGTCCATAAGGAGGGAAAATTGATTCAAAAAGGAGAAGTATGGGCCTTGACACACGTGGGTTGGGCCTCTGAAGAGGTGGCTTTAATGTGGCAGATGGTTTGTTACACAGCACCATCTGAGAAGCCATCATTGGAAAGTGTTTTTAAAATAATACTTAGCAGGTGACTGGATGAACCATCTGTCAGTCAAACTCTTGCCATTCCAGACCAAATTGTCAGATGATCAGTCAATCTTCAGTTCTTCATTACACTATAGTTCCTATACTTATGTATTGTTTAAAATCTAAGATATAAGCAAACAGTTCTGACTTTATATACATTTCCCTGACGCTCCCATGTTGGAGGCTCATTGTTTAGTAACATCCCACCTTACCAATTCTTGGTATTTCACACTATTACGTTTACTTTATTTGGTATTTTGGAACGTTTGCCAACTCCCTCCTTCTTGGCATCGTTCCAATTCACAGTTGTGTTACGTATAATGGTGTCCAGGTTACTTCTTGGACATGGGTGGATGTTGATGCGGCCTCTAAGGCGTGCACTTCTTCTCAGAGGTCAGGGTGCACGGCTGTGTGCCGTGCAGGGCTGCCGAAGAGGTTTGGGGCTCGCTGAAGAGCACTTTGCGATGATGGGCTGTACAGTGGTGTTACCGAGGCTGAACCCAGTAGCACTTCAGCTCACAGCACGAGAACAGCTTTCTCCATCTTATCCATCCGCCTGCGGGCCACCCTGCTGCCTCTACTATATTTAGAGGAACATCTCATGGGTCAGTTTACAGGCGCCAACAAGGTCAATGAGACATCGTTGCATTCACTTTACATGATGTGCGCATGTCAGTGTTTTAGGTGCGTGTTTTCTTCTTACCTCAGCAGGTGGAAACCTGTGAGGGGATCATGAGCTCGGTCCCCTGTGTGTGCGTCTGTCCGTGGCGAAATCTGCCTGATCACATTTTTGTGCTCATTCGTATGCTCAAGGATTTCTCGTGGTTGCGGTGATTCACACGTTTTTGAAAAACCTTTCGATCAACAACTGCTTCAGCAGCAAAACACATTTCCGGCAATCAGCTCGGGCTAAAAACCAGCCTCGCCCAGTCTGTTGCAGGACACACTTTGCCCCTTTGTCGAGGCTCAAAAACTAACATCCAGAGAAAAGTTTGGATTCATTTTGAAGCCGAGACCTCTAATCCCTGAAATGTAATGATCCAGTTAAATTTGGTTGTAAGTGTGACTGTACTGCCCTTTTTCACCAGGCAACAGTAAACCTGTTACCGGTTGTGGTAACCGACACCATGAAAGCAATGAATAGTCCTGGATTTTAAGATTCATGACTTTAAAGTTGACGAAACGGGTTCAAGTGAAAACTGTTTTCCTTTTTAACATTCATCCCCATGTCTCCCCTTTGTTTACCCATATATCCCTAAAATATGTCAAAAATAAATAAAAATAAGAAAAAAACACAGTGATATCCCATAGTTGTCCATCCTCCTTAGTGGCAGGTCTGCAGCCACTCTCTGTTTCATGAAGCTGATATTGGCGTCTGTATGCTGCTCAAGTCGATCACTCCAAGTCAAGGACACGGGGAGGTTAATGTCAAAGTGCAGCATCCCTCTTCAGTCAGCTGTCACTTGCTCTGCAGAGAGACAAGCACTTAAGAGTGAGGGAGGGAGGGGGCGATGTGAGGGAGGGATGAGGAAGGCAGTGGGATGTTTTTTCAATGAAAGGGCCGAAACTGTACGAGATGTATTCTAAACATCCTTCTATTTCTGTCACACTGTTTGATGCTGGTCTGACTGCTGTCAATAAATGCAGTAGTTCAAACCTTTAAGGACAAGGCCGACTATGTTCTGCAAGACCAGACTCAATGTGTTAAGTCTCTCTTAAACGGTATTTTGGTTCCGATCTAAATCTCTAAAAACAAAAATGGGTGAAAAACAGACAGATTAATTTTTTAAAAGGGCTCAAAAATTGTATTAAAGAGTAAAGCGCTGTAGTTTTTAGAGAGAGTCACTCAAACAGGAAGCAACAGGGCGTTTGTTGGGGAGTATTTTCTACAGCGGATTAACACAAATCAAATACAAAACTTTCAGCAGCTGTTTGCCAAACTGAAATATGAACGTCGTTAGATTTGTCGTTACCGAGACTTAAATCATGGTTGATTCTGGTTTTTTTATGGACATGGAAGTGCCGGATCATGTCGGAATTTGAAATGGCTACA